>JAEMPF020023114.1:0-12538 GCA_022496165.2 Catalaphyllia jardinei | reverse complement strand
TATACATCGAGCCTAATTAAATGTTTTCTAGCGATACGATTTTCTTTACCTCTTTCTTTGAAGTCTCAAGATATTTTCGTACCGATTGCCGTGTTCTGATTCATCAGTCAGGAATTGTTTATTTACTGGTTGCTCTTATACCGTTTTTGCGGCTTGAGAATGCTCTGATTCTCTAACAGATATACCCGGGATACTTTATTTCTGTACGATTACAGTAACAGAAATCTTTAAAGTAATTTGGGTCTCACGTAAAAAAGACTGTCATACTTATTATCCATGCAAGTTTCATTCCACTACAAGGAATAGTCACCGCGAATTGTTGGGGAAACCTAACAAAATTTCGGTGGAGTGAACTGCGATGGACTAGCATCCCGTCCAGGAGAAGTAGAAATACTTCTAGCCGCTTCATGCGACAGAAACCGGGATAAGCTCCGGCAGCTATGAGCCAGCCTTGGCTCCAAGGCTTCACTTATTACTTAATAGGCCAATTAAATTCAGTATTTTTATTATATTGCTTCGTTTGGGACAATGTGAAAAAAATTGAAACTTCTTACAATGACTAATTGCATAAAGTGGTTGTTGAATTTTAATTTGCTTGGGTTATACAGTGTATTAGACCGAATGAAACACAAAGAAAGTGCAGCAACTAGTACTGGTTCAATTCAGTTGCATCAAGTCAGTAGCTGACAAACAGTAAAATAACAAAAATATCTGTATCTTGAAATGTAGGCCATTATAGTAATATTAGTTTTTTTGTTAATAGAATGCCAGATTTTCCAGGTGTCCAGGTGTGGACAAAAGACCATGACATTCTGCTGTGCAGGGAAGTTCTCTCAGTGAATCCATTTTCTGCGAAAAGAAATTCAAATGAACGAGGCAAACTGTGGGAGGAAATTAGCACCAACCTGAATACCACAAGTGGTGTGCGGTTTTTTGTAACAAAAAGATCAGTTCGGGATCACCTCAACATACTAATTAAGAGGTACAGGAAGAAAATGTCTGCTGAAGAAAGGTCAACTGGAGTGTCACCTGAACTCACAGAATTGGACCAAGCACTTGCAGATATTGTTCAAATGGAGGAAGTTGCTTCCACCTCCCAGGAGATTGATGAAACAGTGAGAAAAGAGAAACAGGACACTGATAAACAGAAAGCTGAAAGTATAAGAAAAATGGCAATGGAGAAGTTAGGAGACACCCAGAAGAGAGCAGTTGAGGAAGGAGAAAAGGAAAACCATATGAAGAAAAAGAGAAGGAGTGGCAATGAAACAATCTCATTTCTGCGCGAAAAAGCTGAAAGTGAGAAGGCATTGAGGGAAGAAGAGTTAGCAATACGACGAAAGCAGCAGGAATTGGAGGAGAAGAAGCTGGCTTCTTATCTAGATCAACAGAAATCTATGATGGAGCTAATGCACCAGCAGCAGCAGCAACAGTCTCAGATCCTCTTGGCTGTTGTTGACAAACTTGTGAACAAAAAAAGTTAGATCCCTGTACTCAGGAGTAGTTTTTATTGTGCACCACATCATAATCTAATGTGTTACAGCTCATTATTTTAATTCATTGTGTTAAGAAAAACTCCCTTTAATGATGGGTTTCATTGAACTTGAACAACCATTTTGTTCTTTATTCAATCTTGTTGTGCCATCAGTTTACAGACAAAAGTTGTGTTGAAAAGAATAAATTTTAATTCCTTATTACATCAATGATTAAATTAAGCAAAATATTCTTGCAACGTGGGTGGGTCCAAATCAAAATACTGGGAAGTGGTGTTACCATAGAGGCATGTAAAAGCATTCCTTAACAGGGCACAAACAATGTACATTTTGCCTATTTGGCTGAGCCCTATTTTTAAATTTTTCTTAAAATCGAGAAAGCAAAAATAGTTAATTATATCCCCAAACAACCACTCCACTGAGCTTCTCACTGGGCTCTGTTAAACTGCTGCATCTGGGGGGTCAGGATACCATTCCGAAATGGAGCTTGCAGGTATATGCGAAGAGGGTATGCTGGGTCTCCATATATACACAAAGGGTGCCCAGTTGGGGAGAAAGCAAATCTTTGGAGATCATGGTACAGTCCTGAGTCTTGCAGCATTCCGGCGTCATGCTTCCTGCCCTCTGAAAGTAGTAAGGGTTGTTACAATTAGGGGGTGAAAATATTTGTAAAAATGTTCATAAAAGCAACCGTTCTTTTCATCTTCACTAATTTACAGTTTGGCTGCAAAACATGACCCTATATTAAGGGATTTCTGCCTGTTTCATGGTGCTCACATTTCACTCTTCATCAATATTATATGACAACATCTGAGAGGTACGTAAAGCACTGACTGTGACCCAGGTCTGCAGTAGGTTTTCTTGTTTTGAAATTCCTGCAGTGTCATAACAGCAGAGCCCACTACTAAAGCTTCTTTATATAACTGATTGTTCATAAATATAAATAGAATTGAAAGATAGTGATAAATACCAGCATACACTTTACTTAAACACACTTACCAATAGGACCATAAAGATTGGCAATTAGTCCATTTGGAATGGCGATCGATTGAAATTTGAGGGCATGTACCCTTTTATGGCCATTGTAAGCAATCCTTTGATTTGTGTTTGGGCGGCAAATTGGACGAACTGTTCCATCCACAAAGCCGAAGCAATTGTCCAGCGCAGCACCTTTATCTGAAACAGCTTCAGCATACGTCTGTAATGCATGGTGATTTAAAATAGTATGATTCCACTCTGATATCCGACGACCATGATGCTCGAATATATAATCAATGACTGTGTTACTTATCATGGAGATTTCAGGGACAGGTCTTCCGAAAATTTTTATGAGGTCGCTGTAGCGACAGGGGTATGCCAGCCGCTTGAGGACGATGCACAATCCTTCAGTGCTGTCACAGACTGTTCCTTGTTTACACTTTATTTCGTCACGTAGGCCAAGAACTTCAACTAAGAGAGGAATGTCATATTTTTCGAAGCGAAAGTCTGTCTTGCACTCCGCTTCACTTTTGTCTTGCAACTTAAATCTTCCATAATTCCAATAAGGATACTCTGGATTTTTCGACTTGTTAACATCATACAACAAGAGAAATTCATCCTCGTCGATAATTTCATCGCAAATACTTAAAAGAAGCTCGTCCCGCGCTTTCCTGAAGGACGCCATTCTCGACAAGAAGGCGCTGGAGAAAGTTCGCGTCTTGTTCTTTTCTTAAGTCTAAATTCCCGCGCAAAGAACGGCGTTCTCGCCCCAGGCCTTCATATGCCGTGACGTCCTAGAAGAAGACGCCGTCCTCAGATCTTAAGGTCTCTATTGTGGCTCAAACGCATCAACGACCTGATGAGTCCCTCATCAAGTCCGGGCGTCAGGCTGTCAAATGTGGAAAAGCTGAAAAACTTTCAGAGATCGCAGAGAACCTAAAACAAATTGCTTCACTGAAGACCAAGCGAGCTCTAGAACTAGCGCAAGAAAAGGGCTCCTCTGTATGGCTTACAGTTCTTCCCCTTCAAGAACAGGGTTTTAGCCTCACTAAGAGAGAGTTTCGCCATGCTGTTAAGTTACGTTATGATTGGCCGTTCGATGACATTCCACCAGTATGTGCGTGTAGGGAAAACTTCACAGTGGACCACGAAATGGTTTGCAAACGAGGGGGCTTTGTAATCCAACGTCATAACGAGTTGAGAGACCTTGAGGCCGATCTGTTGAGTGTGGTGTGTAGCGATGTCGAGGTCGAGCCAGTTCTCCAAGACATCACTGAAGAACAGCTGAGTAGAGGGTCCAATATAGCACAAGACGCACGACTGGACATTCGGGCGCGTGGCTTCTGGGATCCCCAGAGCTCGGCATTCTTTGATGTGAGGGTTTGCCACCCTAATGCCGAGTCTTACAGGGACCAGGAGCCACAGCAGATCTATCGGGTCCATGAAAACGACAAGAAGCGGCTGTACTCGAGGAGAGTGTTGGATGTTGAGCATAGTTCGTTCACGCCGCTTGTATTTACAACTACTGGAGGGATGGGGAAAGAATGCATAAGATACCATAGTCGACTGGCTGAGCTGATAGCAGCCAAGAAAGGAGAGCATTAATCGCACACAATTTCCTGGATTCATGCAAGGACATCCTTTGCCCTCCTTAGGTCGGCCCTGGTTTGCCTTCGAGGATCACGGGTGAAGCGCTGTACTGCGTTTGACTACAACAACTGTGATATTGAAATCGCAGCTGCGGAAGGAGCCATTGACATTGTTTAGTGTTGCCTAGCCGAATCATATAAAGAGTTTTAAGTTTTGCCATTCACCTTTCCATTCGATTTAACAGATAATCTAGATCTTGAATTTATCCAGATTTTTAATGTTTTCAGCCCAAAAAAAGGGTGAAAACATTACAATAGGATGTAGACATTTTAATAATTATTATTTTTTAGCCTTTTTTTAAATCTTGTAATTATTGTGAAGTTTTAATAAAGTATTACTTATATTATAATTATTATTATTATTATTATTATTTGTTATTAAGAACAAGTTCAAGATCTGACCAAGGTCACTGTTTTGAAAGTTCTTACATTCAGAAAACTTAGCCGCCCATGAAACTATCAGAAAACTAATTGTGCATGATCATTCATGGCAGTGTCCGTCCAACATTCTAATGGAGAATATTGGAATGGCAATGGAGTACCGGTAATCTGGTTGGATGATATTTCTTATTGGCCTTCTGTACTAACTTACATGTAGTCATGTAGTATTAGTATACACGGGTACTGGCAGATTTCATGATGGGAGGTAATCCCTGGCTGGACTGCTATCACACCCAGGAAGGATGCACAATTGAAGACACTTACAGACACATAAATACAACATGGATTATTTGGCAAAGCAAGCCAGAATAAGCCCTGGTGGTGTGGGAGGCCTGGACCAAAGCAGATTGTACTTTTTTAACCATGGATTTACCTTGTTTGTATTTTCATGCAGGATCATGTATACTAAACACAATTCGTAGCCAGGAGTCCATCAGTACCCTTGATTGATACCCTCAATTGACTCTACATTGGCATTTTGTTTGACACTCAATCATTACAATAATTATTGACATCTCAGTCGAGAGTCAACTATTTTCGATCAGTGCATATGAGTTGGTCGACACTCTGCTGACTATGGACCGAATGTTGATCAATTTTCAGTCAAGATGTCAATCAAGTGTCAATTGAGTGTTGACCAACAATTGAATGGTTGTTGATCGTTTGTGGCACGATTTTGTGACACGATTATTCATGCATATAATTGTGTAAAATATTGTGTTATTATTGCTGCATTACTACTATTATGCATGACTGCATTGTAAGTATTTGTGTATGTTACTACATGAAAATCCCTCTTTACAGGTTGTCCTGACACTACAACATTCTTAGGGATAAAATGAGCTGTAAATGTACTTTATGCACGTTAAGAGCACATTTCTATGTAATCTCCTTTACTAAAAATGATCTGAGGATGTCTATAATTTCAACAACGCTTAATGATTTTGACTGTATGTTGTAGAAAGCAGATTGAGACATCAACATTATGGACTTTAGGCTACAGCTTACCTGGACGTGGTTAACATTTTCAGCAGTCATGATTTCTGCTCCAGATGGGTTGTTCAAAGTCATGATAGCATGTTGTATAGACCAAAGAGGAAGGCTATTCATCTCCTGGTGTATGAAATAGTTCTTTGCAGCACGATACCGTATTCAGTTCGTCGCTGAATTCCATGTGAATTTCCTTCCAGTCCTTCCAAATGAAAACGAAGGCGACTCGCTCGATTGATTGTCACACCCATTCCTCTATAAATGGGGTTTCCTTCGTCTTAAGTTTCTTCAAATTCCACTTCTGACCGTTTGTTGAACTACTGAACTAAGATCTCTTGCCTCAAAAACTAAGGTGGCTCGAATCTCCAACGGATCGCAAAACCAAAAAGGTAAACCGTCTTCAACGAATATAATCTTAGATTCACACCTTTCAAATGTGGCGGTAAGTCAGCAAAATCAAAGAATGTTGATAAGGTACGTCATGTACGGGTCTCTGTTTGGTCTTCCCGCGGCAAAGCCGCTGACCCAGTTTCTTGTGCTTCGAGCTTGCCTGCTTGAGACTCAAATCGAAGCGCACGAGGAAGACGCAGTACATTTTGGTCTCAGGTACATTTTGGTCTCATGATTACTCAAACACATTATCGATCCTGCCGATTCCTGGGTCTGCTTACGATCACGTTTTACCTCGATACATAGAAATTAAAGTAAGATTTTGAGGGAAAACACTGATCAGGCCCCGGTTGTTGAAAGGCCGGATAACGCTATCCAGCGGATAAATCACTAACCATCGGATAAGTGTTGACAATGCAAACCACGCTATCCACTGGATAGTGATTTATCCGGTGGATAGCGTTGTCTACTTTTCGAACAACCGGAACCAGATGGTCTTTGCCCCAGTTGCAAACGAAATTTTCCATAAAACGAATTTATATGATTTGTGTTTCGAAATTTTACTGACAACCAGACTTGAAAAACGTAATTTTATCAAAATATGAAGCAACATCTAACAATTCAAAAAAAAAAATATGTAAATAGTGACAACTTTTAAGTTTAAGAAAATAGAGATGATTTACAGAAAACTAATAAATTTTCCACAATATAATTAAAGTTACACAAGCTTCTTTGCATGTATTAAGCTTAATTATTTCACAAAGCTTTGTTGCTTTGGGGCTCTTACTTGGTGTAGAAGACATTGAAAACAAAAGCCCAAAAGAACAGGGAAAACAATGAACAAAATGGGTTAGTCAGGCGGTGTTCTGTTACAATGCGTCCTGTGTTGTCCTGTGTCTTCTACACCAAGGATCCTTCACAAATAATTTTACCGAGGTAACAATTCTTATAATTATTTTTATTATTATAATTATTATAAAAATTGTTACCTTGGTAAAATTGTCTCCAATATTTTTGGTACTTGCACCAAACCTGCCAACCCCCAGAGTACAAAAATCTGGAGACGTCTAGATATCTTTGCATTGTGAGAATGTCAATAAAGACAATGTCCAGAAATAACCTCCGAAAATCACCCAAAAGGCATTCCGAGTACTATTCAGGTTTCCCTTATTTTGGCAGATCCCCCATAATCCCTTTAATTTCAAAAAACCAAACGAGAATAGAACAAAACTCAACAAACAAGTAATGAAAAGGCAATTTTAATGACATCGCTTACATACGAACAAAAATTCATTTTACACTGGATCGCCCTGCTGTTACGTTGAAAGTGGTTTTTATGGGGTTTATGTTCATAAACAATAATAGGATGAGGTTTTTGTGATATCGAGAATAATCAAGGTCGAGGCTCATTATGCTTGCCGAGACCTTGATTATTCCCGATATCACAAAAACCGAATTCAATTATTGTTTTATTAATATACATTGTTTTATGGAAAATATGTGTGACATGCAAGTAGATTTTATTTGTGCTTCTAAAAATACAAGGACAAAGGCACCAAGCGGCCGCATCTTTCGAAACCATTCAAGGGTTTGCACTCTTTAGCCAAAGGTGTATTACGCATGCGCACTGCGCGAGGTATAATCTGTACATATTTAACAATCAGACTACGGGCCCGAGTTTTCTACGAGCAGATACTCAACGAGACTTAGCCGAGTTGACTATCGCTCGTAGAAAACGAGGGCGAGTAGTCTAATTGTTTTAGTATACATTTACCGTAGTCTTATTGCACAAAAAGAAAAAAAAAATGTCAAGTAACGCGTAGAAAAGAACTGTTTTATTACGTTACATCAGGTTTAAACGTGATGCGCGATGTGCGCTGATGCTTAACTGTTGACTATCAGCAGATAGAAAACGATAATTTAGCCAATCAAATTCACGGCTTCACAATAGACTACGGTAAATTTATACTAAAATTGGATAGCAGATTATACCCTAATCATGCTTGTCCACAAAATCACGTGAATTCTCAAAATAAGCATGGGGTTCTTGGCCAAACAGAATGCTGATAGTGAGTACAATGTATAATAATAGAGCAAGAGACCATAACTAGAGTTAAAATTACCTGTAAAACGGGCAAACAATTCAGCCATTATGAGTAAATATTGAAAAATTTTCACCGCTACCGGTACAAAAGGTTAACTGCGAAAAAAGAATTGAAAGAAAAAATTCAAGTTCTGTCAACATTTTTTGTGTTGCCTTGCAACTTGTAATATGAGCCTGGGAAAAAATGCAGTTACATAATATTCGGCAGCTTTTCCTATCGCAATATCTATTATATTTCCTGAAACGATACGAAGACGTTCAATGTATTCAGTTTCACTAATCAAAATAGATTTTTAATTACAATAGAAAGTGATATTTTTTTGGTTCGATTTATTTTAACCATAAGGAAGGTAAATTTGCCGTTAGTCGTGAAAAAGTCGAGAAATTAACCGTTACTGGGAGCCGAAAAACCACCAGCCTATTGAGACTCTCTTAATATCAGATATTCGTGGCTTTTTTTTTAGCAGAGTAGATTCAAAATAACGATTTTCACTTGGACAAGAAAAGATAACGAAGTATCAAAAATAACAACTGAAAATTAAAACAAAGATGAGACAATTTTTTTTATTATAACCAAGCTACATATACTTTCCAAGCCAGTCTTTTGAGAATTCCGCTATCAACAATCATGTCAGAAATTATAAAGTACAATATTGATAGTAAGTAAATAAAATTTAATCGCCACATTTTGAGATTCAACCAAGATAAAACACCTCCACCTCATCAGGTGTGAAATTGTAAGTCCCAGCCAGGATTGTTCGCTTGTCTTGTACTCCACTTGGAACAGAGTAAGAGCTGCCAAAGGTTGTGTATGAATAAGTGTTACTGTTGGCATTGTTAACAATTTTGATGTCATGCCCTCTACCAAATACTGGACCATAACGTGAGTACCTGAAGATTGCATATAATGGTTTCGTCACCATGCTCTTAAATGGTCCAAGACCTTCTTTGTTGCGGAGTGAAAATATGAACGCATTGGAAGTGGAACTAAAACTATTTCTGGTATCTGAATAACAAGGAAAATAAAAGGAAAAACAGAAATATGTTATAAAAATGTCAATGCTTAAGAACTACTAGTATAGCTACACATTCAACTACAAATTCAAATAATTATGAAATGAATGAAACTAAATTATTACACAGTGCATACAACTCGAATACAGGAATTTTTTTATTTGGATTGTGGATATCAAAAATTTTGTTATTGAGTCATCCGTACCATTGTTAAATTTAATTACGCTCTAGATTAATTTGCAGTCTTTATTTAAGTTTTACGGGAAGCTATACTGACAAAACTGTGTACGTTAATCCGGCTCTACGGCGTATTGTGCTTATCTCTCTCCGGCTTGATTATGATCGAGTGCGTGCGTTAGGCTTTCCGGTTCTGGCTATAGTTCAAACTAATCTCTAGAAAGTTAAATTTTGAGCAAAAGTTAGTGTAATCCGTCCATGTTATAACTATCTATGTATGCCAGAGATTAATTGATTTGATTGGTGGGTTACTTTTGAAACCGTGGTTTTAAAGATATAATTATACCGCCGATAAGAAAGAAGATAGTCCCAGGTGTTTCTCTGGGGCGTCTGACTGCATTAGGGCTAGGTTAGTACAGTCCATAACTTGTTTTTTTGGCTCGGCCGCATAAATAACCGGTTTCGTGGTCATCTCGCGAAGTGCATATCCACCGGGTGCGTTTGTTTAATACTTTCAGATTGAGTCTCTGAACAAGATGTCTTAGAGTACCAACGGTCGTAGAGTTGGGGAATAGATGAACATTACACCACTGATAATCTAATGTTCTTATGAGTAAGTAGATTTCTGAGTAATGGGAGGAGATGTTGGGTACAGGGACAGTGCTCTATCTCTAGCATTGTGTCAGGAATAAGAGCAGACACCTCCTATAACCTCGTGTTTTTGAGATCTAGCAATATGTATGTAGTGAGGATAAATAACTAAGCGGACTGTAAATTGCTGTTTACAAGTTAAAAGTAGAAAAAAGAACTTTTATAACATAGTGCGCGCGCTAGTCCTATCTAATTGAGCTATTGAGCAATCGTGAACAAAAAATCGTTATGTACGCACGGCCTTGCTCAATAAAATGACGTGTGCGGCTGACGTGTGCAGTTTCGTTTCATGGCGATCAGCTGCAAAATTTTCGTCGAGTTCTAGGTGTGAGTTCGGCAATGGAGAAGATTATTCTGAACAATTCAAACCCTACTTCGAGCTTTTAACTTTTACCTGGCAAAGATGTTTACTTCAACGTGAAGCTACGTGATTATTTTGACTTTGTCTACATTTTCATTGAGTATTTTTACTTTGTTTACTTACGTTTTCATTACAAGTTTAATTAGTTCGAAGAAGCGAATTTTTCACTGAGAATTTTAGGGACCAAGTTAAGCATTTTTGTTCAACTGTTGCTCAACTGATTGTGGCGTGTTAGGATAATAAAGACCTTTGTTTTTTTTCGCTGTGCATCGTGAGAACTAGTTGTAGTCAATCAAAAATAAAACATGTCGGTTTAGCGCCCAAGTTCTTGTCGCCATGTTATAAAAAAATTGGTTCATGCTTTTAGCTGTGCATATATCGAGTTATGGATGCACTTGGGAAGTTTGGAGAGCACTCAAGAAGCAAGAGATGCTCTCGGCTATCACCTCCTGTAACTCTTACGCTTCTTTTCCAAACTTCCCGCGTGCATCCATAACTCGATATACGCACGCAAAGCATTAACTAATTCTTTATTAAAATCCTATTTACAATTTATTTCTATTAAAAAAGAGTACTTTGAAAGCACAATGCATCATTTTTTTTAAAAAGAAAGAAGGCCTTAAATAGTAGTAGTAGTAATAATAATAATAATAATAATAACAAGACGGAAAACTCGTGTACTATAAGTACCTCCCGTTGTCCCATACAAAGCTATAGAAAACTTTCCTAAGGCTTTGTATAGGACAACGGAAGGTACTTACAGTGCACGAGTTTTCCGTCCTGCATGGTGATGATGATGACGTTGACGATGACGATAATGATGACGATGATGATAATGGTGATGATGATAATGATGATGATGATAATGATGATGATGACCTCGCGACTCCGTCGCTCGCTCGGTTGTTTCGCGTGCTTTCTCGCTTTTGCTTGTATTGATAGGCAAAAGTCAAGCTCGTGGAAGGTCGACTTTAAAGCAAGTCTGGTTCTGCGTTTGAATTAAGTTATAGAAACACGATTTTTTACCATTCAGCGCGGGTATTTTCTTAGGACTGTTTTCTAAATCAACACAAATCATCTAGTGGGTCTACATTAGTACATTTAGCCCATTTTACGGTATTCATGTCCAGTACAAGAAATATTATTGTACACCCTCCAGATGACAAACATTGGTGCATTTAGTAGTAGCTCATGCATGGTTTTTTCTTCTTTCTGATCTCAACCAATATGTTTTTTTTGTCTACTTGTTTATTGTTGCCACAGCCTGCTGTATTCTGGGAATGGTATTGCAGTGTATTTTTGAAAGATTTAAAGATACATAGTGACCTAATAAATATAATTTTATAAAACAGTGTTGCTTTGATTGTTTGCTTTCCTTTGTGACATGTTTAACAAGGCTTTGGTTGCCGGTGTATTTGGCAAAGGGTCATGATCCAGTAGGCCGAAAGGTAGGGAAAAAACGTGGCAAAAGGCAAGAGAATTTTACAAAGAGATACAAGTCAACTTTAGTTTATTATAACAATAATAATAGTTTATTCACAATTAATCACCCACAGAGAGCAAACAAAAACTAACAACAATACATTGATGACAAAAATACACGAGAAATTGTAAAAGGAGATAGAGGAGGTTATCCCTTTCTAGTCCACCTCCTTGACTTATATAGCAAAAAAAAAAATTAAAGAAGGGTTGATTCGAAACGTAATGTACAATGTCTGGTAGGCTATGGTGCTGTGTTAACGCAATCCAAATTACTGAATTGACAAGTTTTCTTCCCTTTTTTATGATATTCCGTCAAAATTTCAATGACGTTTCGCTTAAATCTCGGAAACGTCCGATGCTTCTGGAAATTTATCGCAATGTTCTCTCTGAAACGAGCACTTTTCGCTTCTAGGAAAGTTATTTAAAGAATTAAACTTAGCCACTGTACCTTAAGTCATTTTGGCCACATACAAAATGACCTTTAAACTAAAAAAAAACCGAAAATAATGGTACAAAAAAGAAAAACACCCAAGAGATAAAGTTATAAACCATAAAAACAAGGATGATTAATGATAGGAAGATTAACACGGATTGCAAAAGAAAAAAAAACAACAACAACAATAACTTGATAAATCTAGGACAAACGAGAGTTCTGAAAAGGGAAGAATCTAAAGCCACACAATCATGTCTCAGTGCTCTTCTCAAAATGTCGTCTCTCAGATACAGTCTCATACCCAGCGGCCACGATCAATCTGGTTAGCATCATGAAATCATGACTTCTTCCCTTGGAGATATCGAAATTAAAGGCTTC
>JAEMPF020004207.1:42204-48411 GCA_022496165.2 Catalaphyllia jardinei | reverse complement strand
GACAAACAGACTGACCGCCTGACCGACTGATAGACAGACTGACTGACCGACTGACTGGCTGACCGACCGACTGGCTGACTGACACACAGACTGGTTTGCTGACTGACTGGCTGGCTGGGTGACGGACTGTTTGACTGACTGGCTGGCTCGCTGACTGACTGACTGACTGACAAACTGACTGACTGACTGAATGACTAACAGACTAACAGACTGACAGAATGACTGAATGACCGACAGACTAACAAACTGACTGACAGAATGACTGACTGACTGACAAACTGAGTGACTGACTGACTGACTGACTGACAAACTGACTGACTGACTGAATGAATGACTGACAGACTAACAGATTGACAGAATGACTGAATGACCGACAGACTAACAAACTGACTGAGAATGACTGACTGACTGACTGACAAACTGACTGAATGGCTGACAGACTAACAGACTGACAGAATGACTGAATGAACGACAGACTAACAAACTGACTGACAGAATGACTGACTGACTGACTGACTGATTGACAGACTAACAGACTGACTGACTGACTGACAGACTGACAGACTGACAGACTAACAGACTGACTGACTGACAGACTGACAGACTAACAGACTGACAGACTAACAGACTGACAGAATGGCTGCATGACTGACAGAATGACTGCATGACTGACAGACTGACAGAATGACTGAATAAATGACTGACTGACTAACGGACCCACTAAGTAATAAGTAACTGCCGTTACTGAGTGATTGATTGAGTCTCTTACGGTTTACATGATTGAGTAATCACTGGCAGATAAACTGATTCAGACTTACTACCAAACAAACCAGCAAATGAACAAAGAAACAAACAAACAAACAAACAGTAACAACTGAAATATCGAGCTGAACGTACGAAAAAACGTACGAAAGTGTTAAGACAACGAGAAAGCAAAAATAGCAAAAAAGTACAAACAGAGCGAAACGGAAAAGCTAGAGTAGCAGAGATTTGTAACAAACGACAAACTATGGTACTAAATGTTACTGATCGCGAAAACTCAGTAATAAACGAATGACAGAGACACATCGAGTGTCTCGTGAAGAAAATATTGAGCGGCTAAGAATACACTTAATCAATATAAAACTATCATGCTGATGACAATAAGCAGAGAAACGACAGATACCTTGTAAAAGTGCTTAACAGGCTATAGTAACAAAATGACACTCCAGCATATATACCCGCGACTGACAATCTTTGTGCGTAATGTAGGCAAGGAGTATTCTTCTAAGACACTTTAGACCACCACATAGACTGGACGCAGAGGCTTATGCAACAACTTTACTAAAAGATAGACCAAACAGCAGTCTAAAATACAATAGACGTACAGCTACAGTCCGACCTACGGACAGATTTTCGGCAACGTAACTGAAAGACGGCAGACCAAATAATCGTCCGAGATACACTGGCGCTACACATGGATGAAAGAGAGTCTGACTGACGTAACTGACTGACAAACAGACCTAGTGACATACCAGACACTAGACTTGGAGATCAAGATTGCTAATGACAGCCCAGCGAGACATAACATTAGGACACAGGCCCAGTAAATATCTGACAGACAGACAGACAGACAGACAAGACAAACAATCTGACAAACGCTAAGCTGCCAAAGAGGAAATCTGCACAAAAGCTAACAAACAGGAAAAACGAAAAAGATAGATTATACCACAAACAGCGTACATCATATTTATGAAAAGAAACAACTAAACAGCAGACACATCAATCAAAACAATGAATTCTTGCCGACTGTGACAGACGCTAAAACAGGAAAACGAGCAGACTTAGGAACTACGACTGAACTGATAACTAATTGATTTTTAACTTTTACACTCGTTTAACTGACGCTTTTTTAGCACATTAATTTGGAGGGAAGAGTGTTAGCAGAAATTGAGCGTGATCATAAATCTGGTAATATCTGTAAGCTGATGGCAAGAAGTGACCGAAAGCTGGAGTCATTCAACTGCTATGTGACATCGCTGCCCGGAGATGAAAAACAAACAAACAAACACGGGTACAGTGTATAAAAATGATGTTCACTGATCGAAAATCAAAAAATAACTATATACCTAATTGACTTACTAACGACTACAAACTACAATTGTAGTTCCTTAACTGACTGAGGCCGACAAATTGACCGTGTTACTGACTGACAGACTGACTGACTAACCGACTGACTGACAGACAGACAGACAGACAGACAGCCAGACTGACAGCCAGACTGACAGACCGACAGACAGACCGACAGACAGACCGACAGACAGACACACTGACAGACAGACTGACTGACTGACAGACGGACGAATTAATTGACTGATAGACGGAAGCACGGAATGACATTTGAACGCACTGAAAGATAGACTGACTAACAGCTGGGCGGACGGAAAAATAGACAAATTGACTGACTGAACGAATGACTGTCTGACGAACGGACGGCCTGACGGACTGATTGAGGGACGCTCGCACTAACATACAAACGGGTGCAGACAGAATGAAAACGAATGAAAAATTGATGAGTGGGTGAAGTACCCGAAACATCCATAACGTGATCATTGATACCACAAAAATTAGCGATTTAATCTCTTCAATAGAAAACTAAACAAATCAGCAATAGACAGAAGCTGACGTAGGCCCTAACATGTATACAAACTGCATAAATGCTAGGACAATAAAACACTATAACTATATACCTTAAAGAGGTTATGACAAAAGTGGTAAATAAATTATTAAGATAAACCACCAAAGCAGTAATAACACATCATAATGTTCCTAGATGAATCATCTTAAGTTGTAGAAGGTACAGTTGAAGAAGATTTACACAACCCCTTAACGTAACTTCTGAGGAAGAAGGAAAAAGTTAAATTAAGTTATTAAGAGAGAGTTTGCGCCTTATGCTGTTACAATAACTTTATGTTTCTTAAACTATACTTTATCATTATATTAGGAAGATAAAATGTAATCGCCATTCAATCTGGTATTATCTGTTTGCTTTACTTTGTCGTTTTCTTGCAGGCGGTTAATGCCTGAAACAGCCTGCCTCTAGAAAGTTCCTTTGGCTCAGTTCATTAAAAATACGATACCGTAAAAGGACCCAAAACCCCTCACCCCTCCTCCCCCCGAGTTCGCAATGGAATAAAATTTATCTGAAATTTCTTGGCTGTTGATTACTAATTGGTGTCATTGGTTGACAAACCATTAATATCATCAAACATTCGCATTAGGGCATTTTAATGTCTTTCGTTGATTATTTTAGAACGTGCTTCAACCTTTCTGTTCAACAAAATCTCTAAAAGCAGTTTGACTTTGACAAAGCTTTAACTTTTCCAAGATCATAGTTAAAAGTCAGCGCAACTTCTGAGCAGAAGAAACGATTACTTAGAGATAATTTCTAAATTTTTCAAACAAGTAATACGCCGCACGTGAGTTCTCTCTCTCGTGAAAGATTCGCGCACTGATTCTACACGCACCCCTAAAGTTAATATTTGATGCGTCTGAGCAAGATGGCCTAGCTTGTGATAGACTCCTCTTAAGGTCTCAAAATGAAAAGGCCCTTTACACGATCCGGTCACATGGTACGGAATAAATTACGCTCGGACGCAAATAACGCTGTGGGACTTTCAAGACAAAGGAACTCGTACCAGTCCAGCCCGGCTTTTCTTTGTTTTGAAAGTCCCACTGCGTCATTTGCGTCCCAGCATAATTTATTCAGTACCATGTGACCGGATCGTGCAAAGGGCTTATTAATGCCCATTACGGGTAGTAAAGGAGATTTCACTGTGAATTTATAGGTGTTATTGCTTTCTAAAATAAAACTGTCATGCCTTGCTATAATTTAAAACCCGGGCGATATTGATAAATTTACGCAACTAAATATACTTCCTAATTCTTAATCCGTTGAAAAGGTAACAAATTAGGAATCCACCGGCTCCTGATCAAATACATTACTACGAAAAAAGCACCTTCCTATTCTTGCTTTCCATGGCTTTATCATGATATGCACTATAATTTTTAACAGCACAAATCCTCACGCGCTCATTGGTTAATTTTTATCGTCAATAAGCGGACAGACACGTGAATTTATGATTTATGCGATGCCGCAAAGAGCCAGAGCGGACAATTTGACAGTTAGTTTTAGTAAAAAGCGAATGGACGTCAGTTTTTCATGCGTCTGTCCTAATTCCTATTGAGCCATCATGAACAAAATCTTTATGTACGCACGGCCGTGCTCAATAAAATGACGCGTGCAGTTTTATTTCATGGCGATCAGCTGCAAAATTTTCGTCGAGTTTTAGGTGTAAGTTCCTAAGTTAAAGTTTCGGCAATGAGAAGATTATTCTGAACAATCCAAACCCGTGAGTGTGAATTTGTTTGTCTACATTTTCATTCACTATTTTTACTTTGTTTACCTACGTTTTCATTATAATTAGTTCGTCCGAATTTTTCACTGACAATGTTAGGGATAGGCTCGATTTCCAGCCGTTATGGGAGTCCGGTCATATGTCCTCCTCCCAACTACGGCTGGATCACTGGTCCGTAGCGCTTGTCCGTGACGTCACATCCGGTTTTTATGCAAATTACCATGCGCCAGGAAAAAATGGCGGAGTTTGTTGCACGGAAAAAAACCCTGTTAGTAAGGATGTGTTCTATGTGGGAATGTTTTGGGTAGTCCAAGGAAAAGCGTAAAAAAGACAGGGACTTATTTCAAAGCTACTAGAAATCGTAGTCAGCAAGCATCACGTTACAAAGGGTATCTTTACAACGATTGTCACCAATCACTGAGTAAACAAATATTTGAGTTAGTCGAAATCGTCGATCCTGCGCCAAAGAGAACTGTCTTCTGAAACCAGGAATCATAAGCCAACGTTGCTTCTTCAGCCTGCCTGTGTTGCAAGACCTCCTTAGCAAACTAGAGTTTTACCTTGCCAGTTTACCATGCCGATTCTACCACTACGTGTAGAATGACTGAATGTCGCTAGTCCCACAGAATTTCCAAAGGAAAGAAGCTCCCGGGTTTAAAATGGATGTAATAACCCTTTATTTTCTTGGCAAAAAAGATACCAGAGATTAAGGCTGCCAATTGCTATCCTGATTTTAATGATCCGACAACAAAGTGAACAAAATTACGTGTCGTGCTCTGGTACACGGGCGTAATAAAACTAGTATTCTAGCTTTATATGGTTTAGTTTTAGCCCTTCTTTTTTAAATTATCAAAAATTGCGGTTACTAATTATCAAACTTCAAAAATCAAGTAGATTTACGAGTGAAAATCGCCCAAAATAACCTTTTTTCCTGGCAAAATAGAATATTGAGGGACACTAGTTTCCTCAGTGGTCCGTATCTGTAAATAATGCCAAGTGTTCGACGCACAGTAACGCTGGCATACATGCATGAAAAACTTATTTGTCTGTTGTTTTGGGTGTGCTCACAAGGGCAGATGGTTCGCTGGATAATAATTAATAAAACTTACAGAGATTTCAGATTTGTGCTTTGAAATGTATCACCATTATAATCATCCTTACATAATTTACAAAATTTCTAAGGCTTGCAAGGTTTTTCCAAATCCCTTAAATCTGCATCAAAATGCAATAGTAAACCCTCCCTACGGCATAGTGTAGCATGTACATTCCTAGTTGTCAGAACAATACATCAACATGAAATCTGCAGTTCACAGGGCCCCACAGGTCAGGTGTGTTACTTCCTTCCCTGCCATTCTTATAGTGGTATGTTTCAATGTCTTTTGAAGGACCATAATGGATTATGACTTTAACCCCTTGACTACAAACTCTCATTTCATATGCAATTGTCATTATCAAACTTCTTATATTGCCATCTGATTTGGCAAATGACTAAGAATGTTCTCCTGATTTAGGCTGCGTTCTTTGGGTTATCTGGATCAGGATCAGTGATCCAAGATCTGTCTGGATCATGGTGCATCAGAGAAACTGATGAATCCATGCCCAGAATGAATTCATCGGTTCTTTTGATGCACCATGATCCAGACAGATCTTGGATCACTGATCCTGATCCAGATAACCCCAAAGGAATGCACCCTTTGTTTATCAATTCTGGCTTGAAAGACATCGCATTATGTATTCTTTGGATCTCCTTGTATCATTCAAGACAACCTGTTTTACTGTGACAGTAAATAACAAATTCATAATCGATAGA
>JAEMPF020004207.1:22204-34704 GCA_022496165.2 Catalaphyllia jardinei | reverse complement strand
CTTCATTAATAGAATCCTGACTGAAAGCAAACTTTGATTTTTGCCTGGCCTGTTACCAGTCAATCTTTCTCGTAATCGTGCCGTTTCTAATGAACTAATTAACACCAACATGGCGTCACTCTAAAAGTATAATTTAGATTATTAACACAAGGTGCAGAACACTGCGAGTTCATCAGGAAAAAAACATTTTTAACAAACTTTGCTTTAAAGCCAGAATTCCCCCATCGCTTAAGCGGGAACTAATCTGAAATGAAATTTCGTTTCTTGGACGTAGTATAAAGAAATGAACTCTTCAAAACATCAACTTTCTTTGACAACTAACCTCTAAGTAACAGCTTAAGTTGTACACCTGTTTAAATATATGTATATAATAATTATATTTAACCTATGTTGATGTATTTATTTATATATTTACATATTGTCTTGCAACGTATAACTATTTTCTTACTTTGCAAAACAAATATTTTTCCTTAGAATCCGTTAGGTAGGTCGTCACACAATCCTTCTCAAGAAAATAATGTTAACAACAAAGTCAATGCGTGACCCTCTACAAAATGGCGCGAACCAAAGATTATTACACAAACTCAATTGAAGCACTTGTAAATGTTACATCTGAAAATTCTAATATGAAATTAATTTTTTCCTCACCTTGTTACTCTAATGATGTTTACTCGATGATTCAAATTCAAAATTCAAGCTACAAGCAAAACGGAGAGAATGACAAACTCGTTCTCCGGTCTTTTCCTTTGAAATTTAGAAGGGAAAAGCACTGGGAACAAGATTATTGAGAACTGTTATTTACAGGAATATAAAGTAAGGCAGTTCTTTTGCGCGACAAGAAAATTGCCCAATGCATAATCTAGTTTTCATGGATTTGAGACTGAACAATTACGAAAACTATCGAACTACATTGCATTATGTAAAAGCGTTATAACAAAAAACAGAACGGAAACTTAACAACTGACTGGTGCGGCGACAATGACGCCTTTCTAGGTCGACGTGGTTTTAAATTGCTACAAGACTTAACTAATTTAAATATAAAACGGCCGACTAATTTCTAACACTACGGGAAAATTGAGTAGCGCAAATTAAAAAAGTTAGTCTAACCAAGCTAATATGCCCGAAGAAAATGCACACACGCAATGATAGAAGAATGTGGTGCGAAAGTCCTTAAGAGTAAATTCTCTTAATCCGCGCTCGACAAAATGGACATGGAATGAAAACTGAGAGAAACTTCGATTCAGGCTGTGTTAAGTTTTCACTTCTCTTCTGTTATAATCATTTTTCGAACGAAAATATTGTTGTTCTTTTTTTTAAGATTTAAAGTAAAAAAGAAACCACTAAAAGGGTTAACACTAACACCACAAGAAGCAACAAAAGCAAGTTAAATAACACATAATTAACTTGCAGTGCAATATAATTAAATATACTCTTAGCTATATCAAGCTTAATTACTTTACATCGCAACCAAAAATATCCTTGGGTGTACCTATCTGTTGCTTATACACACAAATTTTGTTTATAAAATTAAACCATTATTCTCTATACAGATTAAGGCCATTTGTGATGTTATAAACTGCGCAAGAATTAATCTCTTTTCGAACATACAGCCAGCTGATGCCCAAACCAGTTTGACAGGCTATCTACAGTTCTTGAGCAAACCGGTTTACCAGGATATCTACCCCATAACATCTATCCCGATATATTTTTACGTTTTCGCCAAAGTAACATTCTCATCTTAGCTGACAGTACTGATAACACCTCTAAAAAGATGCCCATAATTTAGTTATAATAAATTAGATCTTATATTTTTCATACTCAGATACTACATCTGTCCAACTAAATGGAATTAGCAAAATAAACTCTCTCCAACAAGAATATTCCACTACAAGACTCACTCTGGCCTTGTTTGACATCGATGTCTATGAATTAATTAAACATTGTTTCTAACACACACGATCACGCATCTTTTAATCGCGGAGTAAAACTTACACGAATGAAAGCGACTACTTAGTCAGCCCTTACCAAGCCACCCCACTCCACCTTTACCAAGTAGCCCTCTCTTGTCCAGCGCCCCCCCCCCTCCTAAAAACTAAGGGAATACAGGGCAGAGACGGTGGGAGAGGAAAGTTGTTCTCCCGCATTGCACGTCATCTGATAGGCCTGACTAGTGGTGGAATATGGTATTTATACATATCATGCTGTCGGGCAATATCATACGATATCTCCATTTACAACGGCGATAACTGGACTTCTCTCGTCAACATTGTCCTCGTCGTAGTGCACGTGTTTGTGCTCTTCATAGTTGATATTGTCAAAGTGCCTATTGGCATTGCCTTTGCTTGAGGCTGGCCTAGTGTAAATACTCTTTAAAATGGTAGCTTTGTCGTCTGTTGATTCATTGTCAGCAGTATAGACAATTCTGCAAACAAAGTTGACACGGTCTTGGTTTAGAGATATTACCATTAACTGCAAGGCATTGATACCCCTAAGCATTGTAACCCCTGGGAATTTTATCTCAGGGCAATGTTCCCTATAGGAGCTGGGGACTACATTTTCGTCTTTAAAAACCTGACCAGACCCATTGAACAATGTTTAGTTCGCTGTCGATTGTTCATAGTATTTTTTAGTTTTCCAATTAGGTAAGATCGTATAATGCGCTATTTTTCTCGACTAATCACAAACAAAACAAAAAGGTTATGAGGGATGCGCAGTTTTTCGCGGCTGGGTTGAGTTGCATGTTTAAGCTTCGAGGTCAATTCTGATTATAATTCTTCTGCTATAACAGCCCTTTTCACGGTTGACTTTGCTCATTTGCATTACAATAAAATCTAGCATGTATGCGAGGCAATTTCGGGCTATTTTGTAGTTTTAGTCCGAAATTACCTCGCATCCGCGTAGGATTACATTGCAATGCAAATAATAAAAGGTAACCGTGAAAAGGGCCATTCCCTCGTAATAACTAAACAATCAAAGTACACTTACTGAAGTTTTGGTGACCGTTTCTTCTTCGCAGCGATACACAAAACAATAACCACGACCACAACAATAAGCGCCCCAAAACCGAACGCAAGTCCAAATATAAGGCCAGTGTTCGATTTGCTGCCATCTTGGTGAGCTTGCTGTTTAATAACAACCGAAGGTTGAGTGCTGTAACTAACAGGGGAAGCCATTGATGATGAAGTAGCTGAGGGCTTGCGGGTTGGCGGAACGGCTACAGAGAGGAAAAAAATAACTGTTAGTACAAAATTTGCTGCAGTCTATTCCAAATCTGAAGTGAATTGGATTCCTTCTCCCAGATGTGTGCATGTCATCCTATCAAAATTCTCAGAAGTAAAACTGTTTTTCTGTCTATCGCAAGAGTGAGTAGAAATCACAACTGACATCCAGTGTCAGCTTTCAACTTACTTTCATTACACGTTTTGCCATCAAGCTGAAGATAAAGCCCGTTTGGACAACTACAGCTAAATTTCCTTTCCGATGAAATAAGGCAAAGATGAGAACAATTTCCGTTGTTCTCTGAACAAGGCGTAACAGCTGCAAAAGAAAAAAAATCAGTCAAGATGATTTATTCCCCATATTTCAGTACAACAGCGCAACAAGGCAAACACGAGCACGAACTAGTGGAAAAATATTCATCACACGATGTTGTCTGAGACCTCAAGTTTACAACATGTTTCAGGTGCAATAATCATAAACGCGTTTTCAACGCGGCTGAGCTTAAAGTGCGTTTATTTTGCATACCTGCAGGTTGTCTTTGCGGATGGTATATATGCAAATCGAGCGGAGAGTAAGCCTCGTTAACAAGAACTGTCACATTCTTTCCTGTAAACTTGTTGGCTTTTTTGATGGCCTTCTGATCAATCCAGTACATGTGATCTTCAAACACAGTGATGCCTGAAGGTTCGATAATTCCCTGGTTCACTACTTCTCGCACGTTTGACCCGTCCATGTCACAATGCTTGATAACTTTGAGCTTAGCGTCAATCCAGTACAGCTTCTTTGTGCTGTAATCAATTGCCAAATCAACTGGCCACTCTATGTGGTTTCCGCTTATCAAGACTCGGCGCCCAATCCCGTCCATGCTCGCTCGTTCAATTTTGGCCGGGTCGCCCCAGTCTGTCCAGTATAGAAGCCTTTAGTGGGAAACAAAAAATGAATACAATAAGTATTTAAGACAAGAATAGAAGGGCAGGGGATAAAACCGAGACTATTAAAAACCCCTCAATATTTAAGTTCCTGACCAAAGTCAGCGGTTGTAGAGGTTTTGCATGGCATCCATGTTGCACATGGCAGGAACAATAGATTCTTTTTCCTATGGAAAAAATGTTTTTTCTTATGCAAAACATTTTCATTGTTCCTGCCATGCAACATGGCTGCCGTGCGGAAAAAACCTCTATTTGTGTTGTAACTAATGTTTCTCCCTACTGATAGAGATACGTGTTGTTTTAAAATTTAGAGCCCAGGAGGTTTAGGTTTACATGTGCAAGGGGGGGAGGGGGGGGGGGTTTAAGCGGATTCAATCAGTTTGACTGTGAATTCGTGTTCAGTGATATTGTTCTTACCCCTCCGCCGGGTCCACTGCTATAGCACTGGGTTTTTCAATACCCTCTGTTATCAACGTGCGACGGGAAGAGCCGTTCAGCTCTGAAACTTCAATGGAACCTGCGAAAAAATTGAAACGCGAGAGTTACTTTTAACGCATCTAATCGCTCACCAGACATCGTGTTAAAAGTATAAATCCAAGGTCCAGATTTGGAAGACAAATATTACAAGTCCATTGATTCTTTCAGTGTTCACAGCGAAAAAATATATTTCACGCAAAAAATTCTCCAATGTCATTATACTCTTCCAGCCAAGAAATCTACCAATCAAGGTTTGACCTTCACATTTGCTTAATGAAACATCGCGTTTACCTTGTTTGGCCCAGTAAATTTTCCTCCCGACCCAGTCCACTGCAATGTACGAGTGGTCTTCCAGTCCGTTTTCCATGACGTCGTCAATTTTTGGCGCGGCATTAGCCTGAATACGAGCCCGCTGTATTTTCCTTAAGGCCTGTTCTGTCCAATAAATCGTGCTCGTTTTAATGTCGAAGTCTAAGGACACGGCGTTTCTGAGTTTAGCGACGGCTTCCTTATATTCAGAGCCATCTGTTCTTATTTGTCGAATATTTCTTCGGTTGCTGAAAATCAAAGATGGACGAGGGCCTGGAAAAGATAAAAAACTATTGTTAAAAGAACGCTTTGCAAAGTGAAAAAAATTTCCAAGTTAAACAAAACAACAACAAAAAAAGTTTACCAGGGCAGACAAACATCAAAGAGATAGAAAACCATAAAGGAATAAAGGTGGTTAAGTTTTAGAAATTTAAAAACGTATTATAGAAACAGAAATCTTTTGTACCCAAACTACAATATTATGTTTATTTGAAATATATCTTTTTCTTTCTCTCAGTTAAAGTGGCAAGCCTGAAAACAGGCTGGTTGTATCTATAACATTCACCATTTAATATTAAACAAGACGTTTCTTGTACATACCAGTGGCACGACATTTCCGTCCATCAGGATCCAGCACATAATTTTCAATGCAGGAACATTTGAAGCTTCCTTTCGTGTTGTGACAAATCTGACTGCACATTCCTGGTATCTCACACTCATTTATATCTAAAAGAAATAAAACGTAATGTCAGACTTGTAAAAGTAACAAGACAATGTGCTCAACCTATTCTCTGTGAACTACAAGTACAAGAATGCTTTTACTTTCAACGCTAGCTAATTCTTAGGCTCTTACCTTGACAGCTCTTTTTATCGTCCGTCAGCTCATACCCAGTTCTACACGAGCAGTAGAAACCAGTTTTCGTGTCGTGGCAATAGTGCAGACAATGACCATTGTGAGACTTGCATTCATCGATGTCTAGAAACGAAGAAAATAAACTGTTTAGGATCGGCGTTTAACTTTTTAAGTTCAAAGTAACAATCTCTATTGAGGTTATGGTAATAAGTGTAATGTGGTGCAGTGTAGTGCAGTGTGGCGTGCGGTGATGTGCTAGTGTGGTCGGTGCCTGTGTTGAGGTGTGCTGTGCTGTGGTGTAGTGCGGTGTGGTGTGCCGTGTTGAGGTCTCGTGTTTCTGTGGTATGCTGTGCTGTGCTGTGTCGAGGTGTGGTGTTTCTATGGTATGTTGTGCTGTGAAGCAGTGTAGTGTGCTGTGGTGTTTCTGTGGTATGCTGTGCTGTGATGTGGTGTGGTGTAGTGTAGTGTAGTGTAGCGCATTGTAGTGCAGTGCAGTGCAACGCAGCGTATTGTAGTATAGTGTTCGTTTGTAGACTAACTTGAGGACGTTCCCGCGAAATTTTTCTAACAATTTTTTTCTGAAAATTTTACCATTGAAAGATGATGAATAAGCGATATCAGAAATGTGAAAAAAATGGGGGTCACCGACTTCATTTTGGAGAGAACATGCCTGGAAGAACACCTAAATCTGAGTAAATCGGGTTCGTTAGCGAAGAAGACCACAGTGGCTGCAAGTCCCAAAATATTTCCATTAGGGCTTTGAAGGGAAATGTTCTCTGCCAAATGTGGTTTAAACGGACCTGTTAAGCGAATTTAGTCAACTGGTGAGGTTCCTCAAAGAACAAGTTCGCATTTAATTAGCGACCATAGTTTCACGCGCCTTGCAGCCGCAAGACGGCAGGATTCCATGTCCCGTGGACAGAAATCTTGAAATTTATTTAAACTTCCCACATTGATTTTTTGTTTATTTTTGGACAATGTGCAGATAATGGTAAATTTTATCTTTTTCTGAAAAGAAAAGTAGGGGTCACCGAACGTCCAAGACCGTTAAATCCAATCAAAGCCATAGCAATGGCCATCTGCCCTAGTATTGTTTATTTTAGTACTTAGCACGCGCGCTCGATGCATGACGTGGCATGTGGATTGGCGTGCGCAGTAAGGATGCACAGAAACAATTAGCGCGAACGTCCTTAACACTATTACCAAACACGTTTCCCGCCGCACTCACCGCAGTTAGTTTCATCTTCTCCATGAGGGCAGTCTGAGTGTCTGTCGCAGACTTTATTGTCTGCAATACAGATCAGGCTGTTGCCACATCTGAACTCATTTGCTTTACACACAGAAGATGGACTAGTCGCTGCATAGTAATCAAAACAAACGGTTAAGCTCTGTGTTGTACGTCCTAAAAGAACAACAGTTTTATTCTGGGACAATACGGTTTAAATTAACGAAACCCTGACAAAAGCGCAAGCAGGTATTGATACTATCGACAATCTTAACGATCGGGAGAGAAACGCAAAAAATTCACGTTTTGTGACACTCTCTTTTTCAAAAGGAGTGTGGGAGTGAAAGGGGGTGGTTAAATTTTATATTCATCTTTTCCAATGGATAACTCAGATAAACTTTAACTGCTTGGAATCCACAGCGCTGTTTTGGTGTTAGCGACCAATATTTTGCATATGATGGCGGGGCTAGTGATTTGACTTACTGGACAGTAAACTGTTAGCGTTTTTAAGCTTTTATCGTTTATTGTTCGTTTAATTTACCAGTAATTGAAATTATTGTCCCGCATGCAGACCTTTACTTAGAGCAGTACTTACAATTAACATCAACTGGTACTGTGGGATCCGGCCGCGACGTTTTTATTGTCGTTGGGATGGTAGTAGCAACACGTGGGGTGGGAGAAGCTGGCGTATGAAGACAGTAGCCCAGAATAAATTAGTACAAAAGCGATACAGAAGTTTAAGACTCTTATGAAAAGGAATCTTTACAGACGAGCCTGTGACAAATAGCTTAACATAAAACCCAGCCCACTCTAGCAAGGTCTCCAAAGCATTTTCGGAAAAAAGACTTGCTGGAAATTTTTTTGTCCTGGTCTAGTAAACCACACCCCAAAATAGTCTTTATTACAAAACTTAAGATGTAAAAACGAATAAAAAGTCGTTTTCCGTGTAGAGTTGACTTATTTCATTTTTTTTCTAACCTAATTAAATAGTTACTTCTTGACTGATGTCCTTCGAAGCTACAGATGCGAGAGTCTTGAAGTTCAGGTTTTCAAACAATCGCAATTCGGAAAGTCCGTAATTTCACACGATTTTTTCCATGCTCGATTATGAAATTATTTTAACTCCTTTTTTCTAGTTTTGTATTCTAAACAGTGTCACAGACCCCACTTAATGTATGTTCAGTGTTAGCAAGTCACCAGAAAACCAGATAAACAGTAACTTGTTAGGAAAGAATAGAATAAGAAGATCAGTAACAGAGAACACAAACATGCATATCACAAACTAAATCAAGCAGATTAAACTGTGAAAAGCTTACCATACAAAAACTAAGCCTGTGCTGGGGTTAGCAAATGGCAAGGATAAAGTATTTGCATGCACACCACAACAAAATACAAACAAAATGAGTTGAGAATAGGAGCACTGATTGCAAGTGTTTACTTTGTGACAATTAGAATAATGGGCTACTGTCTCGTTTTAATTTACAGTTTTAATGTGGTACGGTTATCAAAAAGTTAACTTACACAGCGCGGCACGGAGAAACTATTAAGAAATTTACTGTGTTTAAATGTTCTAGATGGGCGACTTTACGCTTTATTTGATTTACATTTATTGCTCTGCGTCAGACCTCTAAATAGATATACTGGAGGAAAAGATGATTTGAACAGATCTTACACTAGCTTGGTAGCGGAGTTAAGCATTGCTATTTTCAATTAAAGGCAGCTAAATCTCGCCCTGAGCCTTAATTGAGGTGATAGAAGCGTAGGATTGCATGGTAAGTGTGTGGGCATTACAGCAAGTGAAAGGGTCTTCTGTGCACTATGAGTGCTACGCGCGATTCACAAAACACTTCACTTACGACAATTCCTTTCGTCGCTTTCATCACCGCAGTCGTCGTTGCCATCGCAACGTTGTATGGCCGGAACACACTGAAGATTTCCACAAGTAAATTCTTGAGACGGCGAACACCCGATATTTCCTGGAATTTGACAGCAAAAATGTTAGATTTACAAGAATACAACCCTAAAGGAGCTCTGTCACGGTATTTTGAGTTATTTTGTCCACGTACAAAATCCACGTACAAAATTACTTTTAAATTGAAGGAAACCTGGAAATAGTGGTTTAGCAAGATAGAAAAACATTAAAAAGATAATGATAAACCATTAAGGAACAAGGATGGTTTAGGATGGAAAAGATTATCACGGATTATAAACGGCGAACTTAAAAAATTTCGGTTCATCATTTTCCTTACCACAGCTGTTTTCGTCACTTCCGTCACTGCACTCTGGAGCTCCATCGCAAATCCACTTCCGGTGAATACACCTGCTTTTATCGTTACAAAGCCATTCATTTCTGCGGCATTTTGGCGGGGGTGGGGTGGGTCTGACTATCACTGTTGACAAGATGTCGAGAAAATGCTTAGACAACTAGCGCAGGGATATTTTTTCAGTCAGGTAAAGAGCAGTAGCTTATGTAACTTACCTGAAGTATTGCAGGCTAATTCGTCTGAACCATCCAAACAATCTCGTCTTCCGTCACATCTGTACAGGCCGCGAACACACCTTCCGCTTCCAACACAACGGAACTGCGAGGGATCACACGTGGCATCATCTGTTGTTGCAAGACGAAGATTAAACGTTACGAACAAATGATACAATTTTACAAAATGTTGACAAAAATAACCCGCGTATTGTAAGAACTTACGACAGCCTTGTTCGTCGCTTAGATCTCCACAATCGTCTTCCAAATCGCAGACAAACTCTGAAGAAACACATCGGTCGTTTTTGCAGCGAAACTCCGTGGGTGAACAAGTTGCTACAAAAACAAAAATTTTAACAGCTATTACAAAGGAGTCTTTAACCTTTAAATGCAAAACAGTCGTTCAAATGTCAGAAACGGTTTTGTCATTTCAGGGATTCAGTTAGTTGAGGCGCCAGCGCGAAAAACTAGGGGGAAAGCGCGGCGTGGGAAGGCGAGGGAACGGCCATTTGTCAAATTCGTTTGCTCCTCGCACCACGCGTCTCTCGTTCGCCCTTTTTCGCGCCAAGCCTCAGCAAAACCGACTGGAAAACACCAGAAACACTCACGATTTGGGCAGTTTTTTTCATCGCTATTATCACCACAGTCATTTTCCTGGTCGCATTTAAGAACTGCATCAATACAATTCCCATTATCACACGTAAAATCAGAAGATCCACAAGTCGACGAGACAGTGGCTAAAAAGGAAAATATAATATTAACAAAATACAGATTGTTTTCATAGTACAGGGAACGTTTGGGCGTGGTCCCAACCATACGACAGGAACTTGCATGTATCGCTATTCGGTGTGAACGACTTTTGTTTCTAAGAACGTCCAGTTGAAAAACACATTTGAACTAAACTGGCTTGCATCTTAAACAATCGCTTGCGACAAAGAACAAGAAGTTCAATCAAGAATTCGAACCTACATTACAAGTGTGTTTTCAGTTGATGATTGGTAACAATCGTTTGCATGGGTAGACTAAACTAATTATTTCCAGGTAGCAATGTGTAAAGGCTGAATCGCGCTTGTTCACTGCTAGTAAGATTCTTAATTGGGGTTTACCTGCGAAGTTTTTCTTTGTTTTGTAGCTATTATTAGGGTTAGGGTCTATTATGTTGACTTCTTTGTTTTCTTTGTTTAACGTCACTGGTGAGTGTTACAGGTTCTTACACAGAGGATGAGCCCTTAATTGGCTGTGCAAGGTCCCTTTCTTCGAATCACTCTATCACGTGTTTAATTCTTTGTCTTATACTTTATTATTATTAGCATTATTAGCATTATTATATTAAAATTCAAATTCAACAGATTTTTAAATTTACACAACCCGCATATAGCATCGCTAATCGAGGCGGGCTGTGTAACTTACAATAAGATACATTACAAATACATTACATTACAAATACATTACATTGTAGTAAAATGCAGAAAAAAAAAAATATATATATATATATATAGATATATCATTATTAATATCAGTTAAATAAATAAATAAAGTAAATAGGTATACACTTATATTCACAAATAGCTAGGATTTACATGAGATGAGAAAGAACCTATAATAAGTCATAGAACTAAAGAAATTAACAATAATGGCTATTAGAGTTTGATTAATGATAATTAGCTATTTTTAACATTAACGTAGAGACATCAACATAATCATCCTCATTACTAAGTACCGCAAGTAAAAATTGATGAATTTTATTTTTGAAAGGTTGTTTCCTAAGTTTACGCAGATCAGGCTTCAGGCAATTCCACAATTTAGCTCCGAAAATGGAAAATGAATTAAGCTGAATTCTCAGTCTTGATTTATTAATGTATAAATTACCAGCATCAGAGAATCTAGTGTTATATGTATGAAGGTCAGATGAACAAGTAAAGAGATCACAGATATTCTGAGGCGCAGAATTGGTAGATATGTCGTGCATAAGGGAGCATACTGTTTCAAAATAAAGCATATTGAGGGGTAAGACATTAGTAGAGACAAATAAAGGAATAGCATGAGATCTGTTACCAGCAAAGAACATTAGCCGAAGAGCTCGTTTTCTTTTTATACAAAAGAGCTGAAGCGAATATCGTTCAAATAATGCGTGAAACGACAACAAATATGCAGCGATATTGTACGATCTAACAAACCAGTGGCAGTCAGACTTAGTCAGCAAGATTTCTCCCAACTCGCACGCCAGACTTGAAAGTCGCGAGAATTAAGGAATTGTTCAGAAAGAGAGATTGTCTTGATTCATAACAAAATTCTCCTCATCGAGTACCTTAAGAAATATTGAGAGCCGTAAGGAGAATATCGAATACTTACGACACTGAGGTCCACTATCAGTAGCTTCATCACTTCCATCTAGACAATCATTAGCTCCATCACACACCCAGTTCCTGGGTACACATGAGCCGTTAGCACAAGTAAACTCATTAGTTGGGTGGCATAAGCGAAAACCTGGAACAAAATAAAAATCGTGTAGATATGCTTGTAAAACTACTTTCAAGCAATTAAGTTAAGTGAAGTCAGTGTGTTACGCAATTCGGTGTTCCGGTCCGAATTTGCATTACAATCCATCCTCGAAATCACTTCTTGCTCTAATAAATTCGATACAAAGGAAACACGTAAAGAACTGAGGCCTCCTGGTGCCACATAGGTTGGTAAATGATCGTGCACTTACTCACAGGAGCAATCTCGCATCACCCACGTCACGTCACTCGCGCGGGACGCGCGGATAGAACACAACAAAGAGGGGTGATTGTTTGCACTTATTTTATTTTGGAATTAATAAACTCTTTGAAAACTTCCTTAATTAAAGATGCTCCCAAAATTCAAATGATGAACAGTGGGTAAAGAAAACTTAAGCTTATTCATTCTGATATATGAAATAATTCATATTTGAACTGCGGATATAGATGCAAGTGAAGTATGATCCTCGCAGTAAATTTTCCAATTTTAAGCAATTGGAAAGAAGAAGCCTGA
>JAEMPF020004207.1:15000-22104 GCA_022496165.2 Catalaphyllia jardinei | reverse complement strand
TCGCAGTAAATTTTCCAATTTTAAGCAATTGGAAAGAAGAAGCCTGAGGAGGTCATGGATTCGAATCCCGTTGAAGCCCTGATTTTGTTCAGGCTTCTTCTTTCCAATTGCTTAAAATTGGAAAATTTACTGCGAGGATCATACTTCACTTGCATCTATATCCGCAGTTCAAATATGAATTATTTCATATATATATCACATAACTTCACTGCACGGGAAAAATATGAACTCAATAATTTGACCTTGCTCCCAATGTGTGGCTTCATAGCTCAGCTGGTAGAGCATCGCACCGGTATCGCGGAGGTCATGGGTTCGAATCCCGTTGAAGCCCTGATTTTTTTCAGGCTTCTTCTTTCCAGTTGCTTAAATTGGAAAATTTACTGCGAGGATCATACTTCACTTGCTTATTCATTCTGTTGCAATGAGATTAATAATTGAAAGGAATCAAGCTTGCAATTTACCCAAGATTCAGTAAACAAGCGTCCACTTTAAATACCGTTACTAAAACGCAATTCACATTCCACGCACGATGTGTTGGGTTTAGTTATTGGTGAAACTGTCACTGGGGTTTAAGCTACAGGGAAGTTACAAACTAATTCACTACTTACAAAAGAAAATCGAATTCTGCGCTTGTTTATCAACTGGCGGCAATATAATTGACAAGAATTTAATTTCAAGTAGATGTCACTGCATTGTGCTTGTAAGGTGTTCAACGAGTCGTAATAATTAATGCACTTGACTAAATAAATTCGACGGTTAGGAATAATTATCTCAAAAAGAGATCAAACAAGGTCAAACTTTGCTAACAAAATACCAGCTTTGTGGTCAAACCACTAGCCAGCGAGACTAAAACGAACTATTTCCTTGAGGCATGGACAAAAATACTTCTTCCTCGTAATTCGCAGGCAAATGAAAGGATTTCGTGACCATGTAGTCAACAATAGGCTACATACAATCGAGTGGGGGCGGTATAAAGTAACAAAAATATTGGAGTTCAATGTTAGCTAAAAGCTCAGTTGAAAGCTGCAAAATGAATCACTTGAAATATACGGTTTTGGTTCTAAGGCTATCTTAAAAAAACTCTGACAAACAACTCTCAAGTCCAGCCTTCAGATTTAAGTGGGCAAAATTCATTAATATTTCAACATGTTTGTGGCCCCTTCCATACCACGCTGCAGAAAACTTAATAACGTCATTTTCAACCTGAAAATGCATGAAATTTGAAAACACAATTATTATTGGTGATTTTGGATTTGTGTTTGCGGGAAAATCGGGAACAGAAATCATGTGATAAATTGTCATGACGTCACCGATTACGAAACGTTTTCGACGCAAAGCCGGCGTTTTCATATTCCTCCGGTTTAAAGAGTGCTTTCGAAAAACTTCGTTTTCGTGACGGATTAGTATGGACGTAGGCCCAGGAATGTAAAAAAAAGTTTTTAAATTTCTTTGGCGTAGTGTGGACGGGACATGGGAATTACCCTCTCTAAAGGCTTTCTTGATGTTAACTGGTGCTGGTCCAAAAGAACTGCTTTAAAATTTGAGAAACGTACAACTGTGCCTTCCAAAAATCTGAACTTAACTAATAAGCTTCTAACTTAAGCTTAGCTTGCAGACAATGTTTGTGACACGAAATTTTGAGGATTTTTTCAAATAGTATCTGGATTTTGGCCCTCAATATTTCTCCTTTAATGTTGACCATTGCTATATATAATATTTGGAAGTGTTATTCCTACTGAGAATAAACAGGATGAAAGGGTCAAGTGTGTACCCATGGATTTCAGAAATGCACAATTGTGGCCTTCCAAAACAGTGAACTTCACTTATAAACTTGTAACTTCAGCTTATACCTGCACACAATGCTTGTGACCTGAAAACTTTGAGGGGTCAAATAGGATAAGGATTTTGGCCTTCTGTTCAATATTTCTCCTCTGATGTTGACCATTATGCCATATATAATATTTGCAATTGCTATTTCTGCTACCTAAGAATGAACAGGATGAAAGTGTCAAGTATGTACCCATAAACTATGCATTCCTTTAAAACTTCCTTTCCGGGACAAACCTAATGTATTCTTTTTTGTTAAGAGCTACCGAGACAGCAAAATGGAAGCTCATCATAACTGCTGCTACAACAAAAGAACAACATAGTGATTGATTTAGAAATATTCAGTAGCTGCTATTAGGGTACAGGTTCTACATATTAGGTTGTAGTTAATAATTCTATCATTAAAAATTCTACAAAAACAAAACACTGGAAGGTTCAAGTTGTTGAGTCTAGTCTAAAAGGATTGTCCATGATTCTTTGGAAACAAAGATTGACAATAAATGTTTTCCTATGATTATTTTTGCTAATTCAAAATATTCATTTTCAGCTGTGCTATTATCATCAACTTTACAAGAGATTGTAACTGTATATCCTGAAGAGCTACCCTACAATTTAATCACTGAATAAATAGTGTGAACATTCCTAACAGAAGAACAACTATCATATGGAGGTGAATGCCACTGAGTTAACACACTTGGCAAGTTTCTTGCAATTTGTCTTGCAGTTTTATCACAGACTTTAGTTGCATGAAAAAGTGCCTGAAAATCGAAGGCTTCTTGTTGATTTATGAGTCAATAAAAGGAATAAGAAGGCTTAACTTTTGTGCAGGATATTACACAGTGGCATGAATATGTGAATGTTATTTAAGTGGTTAAATATTGTTTTTAACACGCTCACTCTGAGAAAAAAACATCTTGAAGCAACCATGTATTTTTCTCTTTATTCATAAATATATATACAGACAAACTTATTACTGCTTGTGTAGGAGACACTCAGTGAACTCATGGTTAGCATGTTCAGCTCCAGAGTGAGCAGTCTGGGTTTGAGCCCTAACTGGGGACATCATGTTGTGTTCTCGGGCAAGACACTTTTTACTGTCACATGTGCCTCTGTCCACCCAGGAGTATTAAAATGGGTACTGGCAAATTAATGTTAGGAGGTAACCCTGCGATGGACTAGATGAGCTCCGGCCTGATGAGCCACGGCTCATACATGCATGTATACTGACTTAACCTACAGGACTGTTTGTACAAACAGTGAAAACGTGAGAACTGATACCATGGATATCCCAACCAGTGAAAATAAGGAAAATGCACCACTTAGGTCACAGATGTAGAACTTGCCTATAAATTTTACAAGTTATGTGCTTTCTAGTTAAACACAGCAGGATGTATGCATAATAAATCTCTAACATGAGCATCTTGTCCAGACCTGCATGACTAGTTACAGTCGACAAAAGGTTGGCTAATGCTAACATCTTGTTATATAAGCAATATCATCTCATCTGAGCTGACATAAAATGGGTCCTAAATAACTTTACAACCAACATAGATGCTACAACATTGTAGCATAAAATACACTTCTTTTGTAGGGCAAACTACTTATTCTGCCAAAAAATTATATTTCTAGGCCAAATTGAATCCATGTCAGTGAAGAAATGCATGATTTACAAAACATTTTTTGCTCAAGACAATTCTCGACAGGGTGTTTTGACTTTTTTTGGTTTCAAATTTTTACCGTTGAAATTTAATATTACCAGGGTATTGTGCTTATGCAATGAAAGAAGGGAATATCAGTTTAGGTGCTTAGCTGCCATAAACTTGATGAGCTCTGCCAGAAACACTTCAAGTTCATGAATTCTGATCGTTCAAGTCAGTAGAATAGTGTATTCTATTTGCACAAAAATGTGACACTTGTGACGCAGACATGTGACTTAAATTAAATATATTTGTACACACATGGCTGAACAAACTAGTCTAAAATGACTTTAATAAGAGAACTTCCATCAAAATACAAAAGGTTAGGATCACTTAGTTATTTTTTGTTTAGGTTGCCAAATGTAAACAGCAAATCTTTATTACATAATAAACTTACGGCTTTTTGTATTTAGCCACAATTTTGTAATTCAGCAGCCTTAGAAAAAAGTCCTGTGGTTTTGTTCCATAAGAACTTAAAGAGTTCAAGGAGGCAAGTTATAGCTTGTTTTATTTTTCAATCAGACGGAACATGCATGCTTCACATGTAATTGAAGAATGTAAACAGTCGTGGTATGAAACTTTTGCATTCAATCAATTCCTTTCGGACTGTACATGCAGGGGACTACTTTTATTCTTTTAAAACCGACATTTTGTATATTTAAACAAGATCTGTTGCTAGAGGAACGGATCATAACATTCTATCAACATTTATACGCAAGACAAAAATTGTAAACAAACAGCCGAAAGACAGCCAAGCAGCAAAACAATGTCTAAGAATTCCATTGGAGTGAAAGGTTATTCATGTGTAAGCGAAAGAATTGCTAATTTTGCCTTATTTCAGGCTGCATCATAGTTTCTAGCTTCCCGGGTTAGAACTGAAAGATTTCTCAAGTTTTTCTATCAGTTTGGCAATCGAAAACTTAATAATAAGCTATTGCGTACTTAGTTTATGCAAATTTCTCGTCGCGAGTATTGACCAATCACCAGCAACCATATTGTCACACCCACGATCGGCCCCCAAACAATGGCGACGAACTGACTTGGAACGAACCAATATCTTCACCAAGTTAGCCACTTTCTTCACCGAATTGCGCATCGAGACTAAAAACCATAGATCTAACATAATGAAAGGGTTTTCCTCTTTAAGTTTTCACCAAATTTTTACGGGGAAAACAATAAAATGGTCCCAGCTTAGTATCTAATTTCCCGAGAAAAAAATTAATTCAAGCCGCCCGGTTTTTAGTTCGTTAGTTTCCGCATGAAAACTTGTTTACATTCTTATCGTTACCCAACTAAACTTCGATGTGTTTTACATTTCAATTCCTGTCTCTAGTATAGGAACTATACTCCGATAACAAGAAGTGAAAAAGTGCGTGGATTAAGAAGTTCGTATTTCGTTTTGTTGATAAATGTATTTTGAATTTCAAATTCAAAATGGTCGAATTACGGAATGATACAAGGAGGTAACAAACGTCTCGAGCGACTCTGATTTAGCCCAGAATTTACTGTTAAACGTTGTAGACCTTAGGTTAACGTCTGGAGAGAGGTTAAAAGACTTAAAATTGACGATGGATTCTCATTCCACTTAAGACTTATCGCCGCCAAAATCGTCACAATAAACATCTAACACGTCGCAAGTTTACTTTGTTCAAGAATCATTTCAACCACGGAAAAAAAAAAAAATGAAAACAGACTTACGACATCCTCTTTCGTCTGAATTGTCTCCACAGTCATCCGAGCCATCGCATTGCCATTTTGACGGAATACATCGTTGGTTACCGCATCTGAACTGCGTAGAACTGCAGTTAAAACCTAGCAACGTACGGCAGGTACAAATTTAGTACTGATCAAGAAAGAATGCGTTGTAAAATTTAACTTCCTGTCGACCTGATGAAAAGCAAGTCTGAGTGAGTTTAAAATATATTACAACCAGAGTCAAATTACAAGAAACTCACGCTCGATTTGAAGGGCTGCGGAGTGAGTGTTCAAACTAGAGGGTGTGTACGGGGGAGCGGTGTGGCGTAAACCTTTACATTGTAAAATATTCATAGTACAGTCTATCTCGTACACACGCCGGTCAAGATTTCAAGCTCAGGAATAAAAAAGGAATGTTCCTCTCAAACTAAGAAAAATATTGCTGCTAAGTAGCGATAGTTTCCCGCCACGTGCCTTAGCAAACAGTAAACTAAAGTTTTGAGCGCGGAAAACGAAAGCTAAGCTCAGGTGTATGCCACCGGCGAGCGCTTTGATAAACGGTGAGCTTTCACTTTACTCACAGTTTTGAACGAGTCTGAGATAAAATTCCTCCCAAAAAGTTTCGAGACAGTAATAACAAATATGCTTACTTGAAGAAACCGTCCTCTGCTTTAAGAAAATTATCCAAAGGAGTCCAAAAAACCGGAGCAAATCGCCTCCCCGTACCATGTTTGATTGTCTCTGCTGCTTCGTGTACAAGCGTGGACTGAGTGAGTGAGTAAAATTTGCATATCTTGACTGTCATTTGCTGCGAGCTCGGTCGAGTATATCACGCCACTTGACGTCATAGGGCAGGTGAAAGCTTTACGAAGAGCTCGCGAGGACGCGGATTATCAGAATTGTTATAGAAAGACTTCGTCTGCGCTGTAAAAGATAATCAATCTAGCGCAATATTTCTTGTTTTAAGAATCTTTTCTGTCAGTGAACAGCCTTTTAGCCAGACAACGCGAAAATGGATAAATATCAGCCATTTTCGAAACATTCGCGAAGGATGCGCGAACCGCGAGTGAAACGCGTATAAGTACACGAAGCCACGTGCGCGGCCTCCACTACACAGAGCAATTTGTAAGTCTGTGATTGAACCATTTTTTATCAGGACTCAACAATTGATTTCTTCACGTGATGATATGCGTTTTTTAAGATTGCATTTGCTATTTTGCTTTGCTTTGATCTTTTAATGCACAGAGTCCGTCAAACAGGTGAATATGTCGCGCGTGATATACATGTACTCCTTCCTCAGAGACCGGAACAAGGAAACTCGGCTTGTACGCGGAAAAAGAGAAAATTTGCACTTCAGCTGCCTTGAAAACGAAATGCATTTAATTAAAATGGCATGATCCGACTTGGCGGTGAGAAAGTTATGAAATTATGTCAAAAAAGCTTCCTGTTGAGAAATGTGTTCTGACAACTACTATGTGATCGGCAAATATATTCACTGGACATTACGATTGGATTTAATCGACCTTCAAACACGTATTTCATCTGGCGGAAGATTTTCTCCCTGGTTACAGAGAAAAAGTTCCTGAAGTGAAATCTCGTTACAGATTATGCTCCGGTAATATTTCAGGAATTTCAGACATTTAAAAGACTTTGAAAATGCCTCAAAGTTCCGAACTGTTGTTGAACAATGTGTTATCTCCACGATCAAACATGTAATACATGTGATAAGCTCATGGTGCATGCGTCCTAGCGTATAGCCAGTGGGGTGATCATGAGGTCTCCCTGTTTTCGTTTCATCAAACTAACCCTCAGTTGTGATTTGCGATGTCTGCCTCACACCGTATTTTCTTTTTTAAAAGAAATCACAATCAAAAACTAAATTTTC
>JAEMPF020004207.1:0-10000 GCA_022496165.2 Catalaphyllia jardinei | reverse complement strand
AAGCATTCTTTTGTTTCTTTTCTTTTGTTAATAAAAGAATTTGGAAGTGCGCATACAAAATGAGAAACATGCACAGCTTGCCGTACTTCATAAACCCTAAGGACACATCTGCTGTTTCTTTTATTAAAAACGACGATAGATCACATTGTGCGAATAGTGTTGTATAACACAGATTTAGTCAAACGTATATTGGTGATATTTAAAATCCACTGTCGATTTTTGTCTTCAGGTTTTTTTCCCTTTTAAAGATATTCAGTCTGTAAACTCAATATTTCTGGAAAACGATCAAATCATGCAAGTGTTATTATAGTGAGTAGCAAGCGAATAGTGGCTTTTAATATTTCAGTCTGCGAGAGATAAAAGCCAAGTTTCTTAGCAATTCAAACTGAATGGTTTCCAACTTTCTCCAGTTCTCAAAGGGCCAAAAATGGAAGCGGCTACGGAACCGACAAAAGCTTTGCCTAGCTGGCTTACAAATTATTCTGCTTAAATTTTCTATAAAACTGTTTTAGCACAGTTTGGATGCCGTTCCTGCTACAGTAAACAGTTTTTGACGTATTGACTTAATGTTAACAATGTTATAATGACGTTCTTATGAAAGAACTTTGGCGTCGCATAAGAAGCTCGTGACCGACTCGAGCCAAATATACAAGTAATTACTCAGAACTGCAATTAAAAGTGGGACATATACCACTTTTAACTTTGCACCCTTGAACTTAAAATATTGCCTTGGCAAAGTGTTGTGAGTTTCACAATATCCATCGTTCGCATGACACGTGTTCCCACGTTGTCCACGTTGTACGATTCGCGGAACGCGGAAGCGTCACTCGATTCACGATAGCGGACTCACTGAACGTGAAAATAGTGTTTCTAGCAATGTCACAGATTAAGGGGAACACATTTGGTTTGTTTCAATGCCAGAGACAAATCGAATTAGTAACCGCACTGAAGAAGTTACAAGAAGCTGGACGGTGGGGATATACAGGAGTCCCTTAAATCGACCAAATTTGTGTTGAATGAGAGTTCAAACAAATTTTACAGTAACCTCCCTTTAATCAAAGTGTGCACCGACTTAGGACTAGCACGATTAAATATTTGACTGCCTTGGTATCAGCCCTTGAGCAGGTCAGTGCCTTCCTTATAGGGGGATTAACAATAACAAGTGTCTTCTCTTGGGTGCCTACTCCAGAGGAATGTGTGCCTTGTAGTGGTGTCAGTCTTAAAAGGGTCAACCTTGGAGGTATCCCCTATCCTATACAGATGTCCTTTCTAGAAGATAATTTGGTTTTATCAACTGGTTACGTTGATAAAACCAAATTATCCTAGGACATTACTTAAGAATTCTTCAAAATACACGGTGACAGCTGCCCAGAATAAACCGTTGTTTTGTCATATCAGTAAAAGAGATGCAAGATGCAAACAGCACATGTAGGGATACTGGAAAGGACAAAGAGTGCAAATTGCATTTAAAATTTGCTAATTATTGTTCTCACCAAAAAATGAAAAAAAAAAGTTGCGGCAAGATTTATTGAAGAGAATTTCTCGAGTTCATAAACACAAACAGCACACTGCAGATATTTCGTGTACAAATGAATTCTGTTCGGTGACTTGTATAAACACATTTCTGCTCCAAATGGAAAGACTTTCAACCTTTCACCGACTTTTAAGACTTTAACCCCGTAAAGATCCTCTTCTTTTTCTTGTTTGCCTTCTTCGCTCGTCCCCACAATTCACTTTGACTTGCCAGCTTGTCTGGCCCTGGCAATGTCGATATCTGATTGGGTAATCGTATGAAACACGTCATCAACATCATACATGTCACGTGGAAGATCTTGGTTGGTTTCTCGACGATCCTCCAGGGCTTGCCTCGATTCCACGCGATCACGATACTGCTGTGCGGCTTGTTTGCGTACCATCCGACGATACTAAGAGAAAAAAGTGAGATACACTTTATGAACACGTGAACTAAGCTATGTTTGTGCTTTATAAGACATTACGAGAGAGTGTTTTACCACACTTCCAACACCTAAAGTTTTGTCAAAAATACTCCGCAGTGTGTCGTATTTTCAAATCGCCTCTAGGTACAAGTGAATATATGAAAGATCATATATTTGATATATTTGATTCATATATTTTCATTTATTATCCAACTGCACTTCGTAGAGTACAAATAACGGCCAAAACGAGTACAAATATCACGCGGTATTTGTACTCCAGAGGACCGGTTAGACAGGTTTCCTGCCGTTGTCCAATCAGTTGGCTGGATTTCTCGCGCCAATTTTCCACTTCGCTTCGCACACTTGTGTCACGCATTCCCTGGAAATAAATATCCGCGAATTCGCCTGCATAGATACAACGACTTGGCTTGTTGGATAATTAATCTCTTATTAGACGTTTTGTTGTGTAGTATCGCTGAGAATTTTTACTTGTTGTTTGTATTTTGACTCGCCCTACGGGCTCGTCAAAATACGGCACAACTCGCAAAAGTACTCAAAACGTCTAATAAGATATATATGTTTTAAACATCATATATTTTTCGCAGTTATATATTAAACAATTCAAGCAGCTGTGAAATTTAGGCCTCAAAAAAAAAAATCCAGGCTTGAAAGAATTTGAACCCATGAACCCTGCGATACCGGTGCAGTGCTCTACCAACTGAGCTATCGAGCCGACTTATCACTTTATTTAAGTCTCAAATTTACTAGCTGAGCACAGACATTCTACTAATTGGGGAGACTAACTCAAGTCAAATCAAATGAAACGTTGGTTTTTAAGAGAGGGGAAAGCCGGAGTACCCGGAGAAAATCATCTCGGAGCATGATAGAGAACCAACAAACCCAAATCACATGCGACGCCGGGTCCGGAACTCGAACCCGGGACACAGCGGTGGGAGGCGACCGCTCTCACCACTCCGCCAAGCCTGTGTCATCCCGGCGCCATCCCTATATGAAAGATCATATATTTTTGAACTGCGGAGAAAGATGTGGAAATATCAATGATCATCGCAGTTCAAAACACATCTTAAGCAGCTGTGAAATTAAAGCCGGCGTTTGGAAGAAATGTGGTTAAACACGGTCTATCGTGTTTGAAATATAACACACCAAACATGGGAATTATCTTGTGTTCCGTTTACCTCGTTAGGTGATTGATAATGTGGATTTTCATATAATGTCGATCCTCCAAAACTTCCCTCGAACACTCTGATGAGGTTCAACACAAACCGTGGTCCTGAAATTTAACCAGAAACAGAGAAGAACATGAACATATTAACAACATGATATGCCTTAGTTAGCTGGTGATTTTATTATTTCTCATCACTTTCTGCTCGACAATCTACTAACATTACAAGGAGAAATAAGATATGATGAAAATCAGAACAAAGCATACCAATCTCTAGTAAAGACCCATCCTCCTCCACAATCTGAAATATAAAATTCAAATAATTTAAATCACTTACTATGCCTTTCTGTCTTCAGAAGGAAAGTCTTTTAAAAGCCTTCTCTAAAAACCTACACAAACAACTGCACCTCCTACGTATTAACATCGTGGCACTCTCTTCATGTACCTGGTAAACCGGTGTATATCAAATTTTTTATGATAACTGCAGAAATTATCGCGCGCTCACTGGCTAATTTTTATTGTCAATAAGCGGACAGACACATGAATTTATCATTTATGCCATGCGTCAACGAACAAGAGCGGACAATTTGACAATTTGCTATCGTAAAAAACAAATTGATGTCAGTTTTTAATGCTGCTGTCCTGTTATTGACAATGAATTTCGTCATAACATTTTAAAAGTAGTCTGCGGATCCACTCGGCTATCGCTTCGTGGATCCATAGCTACTTTGACAATGTTACGACGAAATTTATGATCAATGACAGGACAGATGCATGAAAAACTGACGTCAATTTGTTAAATAGTATTTACCTGGAAATTCCGGAACCAAATTCTATTGTCTTCTATTGAAAAGGATAAAATATGATCTACAAATGGTTTACTCTTGGGATGAAAACAAGGAGTACTAAAAATCTGCAAATGAAAAAGAATTTCATCACATTAGGCAGATTGTTAGCCATCCACAAAGTCAGTGGAAATCGGATTTTTTTTAGTACAGGCTGTAGGAGAAAGAAATCAAGGGAGAAACGAATTTTCAGATTTAACAGAAAGTTTACACTTTTAAGTGATTAAAATTAAAGGTTGTTGTTAACAATTGAGACAAAAAGTGATTTTTGAGTCATATGCAGGTTCACATAATGTGAGTGAAAATAAGAGTGGATTCAATGATTAACACAAAACTATATCGTTTCAATAATTGAGTTATAATAAATATTTTAAAATAATACTTGTTAGTAATTTAGTTTGGTTTCACAAGACAAGTCCTTGTTCAAATACATTAGAAGAAAGTTGTTTTTTAGTTAACTATAATAGTCTTGCAAATACATTGTATACAATGTACCTGAATAAACATTTCTTTGAGGAGTGAGTTGTGAGGTGTTTCATCAAATAGCTGCAAGGGAAATAAATTCAGGTACAATTAGGATACTCCATGGTAAGTGTTGTAAGATTACTGGTTGTATATGAGCCAGTTTCAATTGTTTAAGGTGGCTCAAAACAGTTTCCAGCACTAAGATTTTGATGGGCAAAATAGCCACTCTTTATCACTTGATGCTACAATCATGATATCAAAAAACTGCCCAACTATTGGTGAACACATTGTTGTCCTTTTCATAACCTAATAGGTTACCATAGCAACAGTATGACCTGCTAAAAACACCCTTAATTACAGCTTTAGGGGCTTACATGTATAAATCAAAAATGGCAGGGTGAAATTTTTTTATATTATCAACATTTGATAAGCATGATTAGGCACAACTTCTGGCAAAGTTCAAAACAATTTTGTAGGTAGCGTTCAGAGCCACCTTAAATTTCCAAAAATATTGGAATATATTTTTTTTAAATTGGGCAAAATCGGCTTAGTCCAAGCACAGATTCAGAATTGATCTTTAACAGAACAAACATAAAATCCGAGTCTGTAGAACAGGTGCATGCACAAGTACAGAGCATGTCTGCTCACTAGATGGCTACATGTACTTCAGTGTGTCTGGTACACGTAATCATACAGCCGTACATGACGTAGTTCACAAATTTTATAACCATAGTTCGAGGTACAGTGTTAATGTTTGGCATAACACGCCAGATGTTTGTTTGACTTACCTTATCAAATGATAAAATAGGCCTTGATCCTTTTAAAGAATTTCCAGTTAATTTAAGTTCATCCATGGTGTGCACTAGATATCAAAAGTAAAGGTACAGTATGATGCATGTGTAATCTTTGGACTGGTAAGAATGCTGAACCATGCAGCAATAGTTTTTATGCACCAGATGGAGTGTGGAGTATCTCATTCTCACACAAATTCAAGAGCTGAAAATTAAAAAAAGCCCATGAATTGGTTTCTAAGGGTTAGCCTTGGAGAGACCAGATCACACAAGGCTAAAAAATTATTTTCACTTTAGTGGGATTTCAACCCAAGAGCTCCATGCTTCTAGCATCTCTGGTTTTAAAAAGGGAGTAAGGATTATTCAATTTCAAGAAATGTTTAAATGTTTAGCTGTTTTCAATAATCAGATGGCCTGCCTAGTTTATATGGGTTATTGACCAAGTGAGGTCAAGATGGCTGGATATTGGCCAAGTTCTTTTTTGCATGTTTATGGACCGAGATGAAGTCAAGGTCCATATAAAACTCACAAAAAAAGAACAAGGCCAATACCCAGCCATCTTGACCGAACAAGCTCGGTCAATAAAGGATTTCTTGTATGACTTTCAGGGAAGTTTTTCTTGCAGGATACAGCGGGTAATCCAGAGCGGGCAAGATAGCTCCATTTTGTCCGCTCGGGGGTAGCCAATCACAGCGTGCAATTTGGTTCATCTCGCCTGCTCACGGAGCTAGCCATATAAGGGGACTTATGGCCATATTTTTCTTTTATTGCTAGTTATCCTTGCCATTAAATTGTAATAAATAAATACATGCAAGATTAATGTTGCTACTGACTGAACTGTAAGGTCAGATGGGACTTGTAGTTGTTGGTTTTTACTGTCGTACTTGTAATTCTTAGGAAAGTAGGTGCAAATGGTATAATCACAAGGAATGGTTACATGCAGCTGTGTTGCACTAATATTATAGTACACAAATACATACATGTAAAGTCACCAAATTCTGAAAACTCTGTTTATGATTTTCAAAGAGTAAAATTAATAAAAGCATCAATTTCTTTCTAAGTATTTATTTAGCTCTTGACAAAGTCTGTTTGTTTGTCAGCAGTAGTACTTTTGTAGTACTTTTGACACTCCTCTCACTCCAGATGAAAGGGGTAAAAATTGTAAAAAAATATGCACATTTAACAAAATCATAACGAAAGGCAGTTTTTGTTGTTTTTATTTATGTGCACAGTTATTTTACTCACCATTTTCCACTAAAAATTTAGCAGATGGACCATGTGGTGTACAAGAAAACCTGAAAGATGAAGTTCAAAAATCAGATTTACATGTCATCACTGAGTCATGAGTAATATTCTTGTGTTTCTTCATACAGTCCCAGGGATTGAAAAAACTTGACTTCAATCTTGCACTTGGGCTAGCAGCTCTGAAATTTTACCCTGGGCCTGAAGTGACTGACTTGGTTTTTTACATGTACATGTAGAAGAAACCATTACTAATTAAAACAACTCATGTGAGCACATTTACCAGTAAATTATGAGAGTTCACACGCCCTGTTAATGCACGAATTTTCCCATGCTTTGCCCAAACTACAGTAGATTTTTCTTTTTCTAGATTCAGCATTTAAAGAATAGAGGCACTGAATAGTCCTCAAAAACATGGGTCTTAAAATTTTCATCAGATTTCACAGATATCACAGTCTTTATTCTTTCATAAGATTGTCTCACAGTCTCTATTTTTTTCAAGGCCAAGAAAGTCTAAAAGTAACAATTTGTTTGCTTGTTCATATTTACAGCTGTAGGCTTAAATGACTCTGATGAACGTCTTTGAAACTAAACGTCTCAACCTCACATTTAAACACTGTCTTTGAAGTCCTGGTCTTGCAATTAAAAATGTCAAATGTCTCAGACTTGCAAAGAAAAACACTAGTTGCTTTCTTGCAAAGACTCACATTTACCATTCACCAGTGTCCCTGATGAATCACACCCCAAACAGTTCTACAGAATGTCACACATAAAAATACAACTTACCACATAAACAGATCTTGCCCTTTCCTCATTTCAAAGAAGACACACTTATTACAATTTTTCATTTCGCAGACCTACAAGTTAAGTAAAAGTACTTAAGGTTACACTTTTTTTATCCATGAATCTTGCGAATTAAAGGGCTGGGTGCAAAACCATGCTAAGTGATGATCTTAAGAGTTTTTATTTTTTCGGCAAAAGCACCTGAAATTTTGCATGCCGTTTTCACTTGAATAGAAGAACATAACCCTGTATTTTTTTTTGCTCTTCGTTTTCGAAATATTACGTATGCAAAAACTTGAATTTGACTGTTGTCACGTCAGCATGTGACTGCAAAGACGGTAATTTCACTTCAAATCCTGCAAAATATTGATCTTTTGCAACGTGCAACCTTAAAAAAATGTTGATTTCAGGTAAAAACCATTAAAATTTTGATTTCATGTGAACGTGCCACTGCAAAGACATTAATGTAACTCAGATTACAGCCAAATGTTAATTTTACACAATGTGCAAGCTTAGACAGTGTTGATTTCAGGTCATTTACAGACAGTTAAAATTTTGATTTCACATCATCAGCGTTCAGGTTTAGGGTTTTTGCTTAGGGTTGGCGTTAGTGCTAGCGGTTATGGGTTGAGGTTAGAGTTAACGTTCAGGGTTAGGGTTATTGCTTAGGGTTAGGACTAGCGCTCAGGGTTAGGGTTATTGCTTAGGGTTAGCGCTAGCGCTAGTGGTTATGGGTGGAAGTTAGAGATAACGTTGCGGTTATGGGTCGAAGTTAGAGTTAACGTTCAGGGTTAGGAGTATTGCTTAGAGGTAGGGCTAGCACTCAGGGTTAGGGTTTTTGCCTAGGGTTAGCGCTAGCGTTAACGGTTACAAGTTGAGGTTAGAGTTAACGTTCAGGGTTAGGGTTATTGCTTAGAGTTAGGGCTAGTGCTCAGGGTTAGGGTTATTGCTTAGGGTTAGAAAACAACAAAATGCTAACTTCCTGCGACATATAAGCTAAAAAATGTAGGGCTGACAGATTAATGCAACCTGGATCACAGATCTACATGTATGTTTCAACTGATCCTGTCTTGTTAGCCATTATTATGTTGAAATAAAAAAGGAAAAACCAAGCTCTGAAATTAGTTTAAGTGCGAGTTAATAAATTTTGCCGGTCTTGTCTTGTCTTGTCCTGCAGAACGTGATCGTAATGCATGCCGGGAAGGTTCTTTTACACCTCGTGTGTGGGTTAACATGGCCAAAGATACAAGACAAATTTTATAAGTCTAAAAGCAGTTCTCACTTTCCAAACTTTGATGCTAGCAACACTTGGCAAATGGGCCACAACTCACGACAAGTTTTTTTTCTTGGGCTAGAACTGCTCTTGGACTTTGCTGCCTGTAGCGACCTGACTACAAACGCTGATAAGTGGACTATCAGTTGCGTTGGAAGTTACAGAACACATTTTGCTTCTTTAAAACATGCTGATGAGGGTTTATCAAGGCTTTATGATGCCTTTTTTGCCTTCTTTAAAACATGTTGGTAAGGGTTTATCAAGGCTTTATGATGCCTTTCAACCACCGGGAAGGCAACAAGGTACTAAAAACAATGCTTAAGGTATTAGTCGAAAGAGCAGTGATGCATCACTTCTCTGATCGATCTTTGCTTTGATGCTCCATCGAAATTCACGTGTTGTGTCTCACGTCACAATGACCTGTAGAAAAAACTCTCTCCAGTCCAGCTCCAGTCGGAATTTTTTAAAAAGATATCTTGATTTTTGAAAGAAGTAAAGAAAAAGAACAAAAAAATGAGCGACCTTGTATCAAGCCGGTGTCACGGCAAAACAAATTCGAATCTGGCCTGTCCAGCCAGCGCCTTGCGCTATCGAAGCAGTAGTAAGAGCTTTAGGTATTGTAGTGACTTCATCCTTTATTGAAACAAAAGGTTTCTTTTGTTTTTCGTTTAACAATAGATCTCCAAAATATGCCGCTTGGAAAACTGAGGGTTGTTTACATATGAAGACGCTAGTGATAAAAGGGGATAAGTGACGTTTTTGGTTGTTTCTGTTACTCTCGCTCCAAATTAGCTGAATTTTTGCATGCGGCCTTCATTTCAGTTGAAAAACATTGCCCCGTAGTTTTTTTCGCTGGCTTGCTCTTCGTTTTCGAGAAATAACGTATGCAAAAATGGCACGCCACTAGGAAAAAACGGGTGGATTTGTGCATCAACTAAAATTACGCGATGTCTCGAAAATGAAGCAAAACTTTAGCGGAAAAACTACGGGACATTGCTTACTACCAGTTTTGAGCTGCCGTCAACGGCCAACTTTTCTCCGCGTTGTTTCACGCTTTAAAACATTCAACTGATTACTGGTAAAAACCGTTAAAACTTTGATTTCAGGTTAACGTGCGACCACAAAGACGTTAACTTCACTCAAATTACAGCCAACGGTTTACTTCACGCAATGTGCAAGCTAGACACTCTTGATATCAGGTCATTTACTGACAGTTAGAATTTTGATTTCACATTATCACGCCACCGCAAGGACTTTGATTTCACTTAGAGAATAGCGAGAAGTTCATTTCACAACATGTAAGCTCAATTGAAAGGCCGCGTGCAAGAACGTCCCCTAGATGTTTTGCTAAAATCGAACAAGGCCAAAACAGGTCCAAACTTCGCAGCTGACTTTAACCCTTAGGGTTAAGAGTTCACAGTCTTATTAGAGTTAGGTTCAGGGTTACCGCTCGAAACTAGGGTTAGCATTGAAGATTAGGC
>JAEMPF020023113.1:7500-12539 GCA_022496165.2 Catalaphyllia jardinei | reverse complement strand
TCGATTTAGATGGTGAATTCACCATCTAAATCGACCCCGACTTTCTCTGTCCGGCCTCGTAGCTCAGTCGGCAGAGTGACGGTAGATCTATTCCGGAGGTCGTGGGTTCTATTCCCACCGAGGTCAAAAGATTTTTTCTTTACCTCGTGTGGTTCCCTGATTCCCGTTACTAGGGCTAACGCTCAGTGGGTTATTCATGGGTTAAATTAGCACTAAAATTTACACTTCATAGTTAATTCTCTGTTACATCATTTGTGTTCATAGTGCTACGCGGCACAACATTTATATACATCAATACTTAGTCGAGTACTATAATAACCTATGCTTGAGTCATAATCAATTTGAAAATGGTATGCTGTTTTATTTATACGGTGATAGTCTTTATCATAATCAACTCCAATTTTATGAATATCATCATCATCCTCTTTGAAAAGGTCATCATCCATTACTTTTTTAAAGACGTTTTCTTGGTCAATAGACTCAATTGCTCTCTCCTCTGACTCTTTTATTTTTTGGTCAATGATACCTGAAATGATACTATTACTATCATTAATACTCTTATTGACGAAATTAACTAATGCCGCATAATTGCTATTAGATGCTAATGGATCTTTGAGCCCAATAATACTCTTACTATTCATGTCTAAATTACCTTCCATCTTCTCACTACCATCTTTTGGTAATAGGCCATCTTCAGTACGAGTAATAAATCTAACGAGATAGTCACGATTCGATTTTAACAATTCAAAATTAACTGCTTGATGTTTGATTTGATCATAATTTGGATTAACTCCATCATCTTCAACAATAGTTTTTAAATTGTTAATAGTAAATCCTCCCATATTTAGATTACCTTGCATTGCACGATCACCTGATAATGGACAATGAGTCGCTTTAGCACCTCCAACAGTTAGAACAGAATTATCAAGAGAAGAACTTCTAATTCCAGTAATACTGTGATTACCCATATTTAAATTACCACTCATCGCTCTCGAACCATCTAATTTAAGCAAATCTGATGTATCAACATTTGTATTTTTTTTATCAACATATGTATTACTAACAAGACCATTATCAGTAAATAAATTATCAGAATATGGTGCTGTGTTCTGTATTTTTCTCTGCTTTAGATCAAAACCTTCAGTTCCATCAGCATTGCTTCTTAACTTAATAAAAATTTCATTAAGATATTCTTTATTTACTGCACTATATAGATCTTTTCTCTTAACAGTTAATGAGTCAGTATCTATGTGATCATCTACGTTTTTTATTTGATGAATATAGTGTGTATCCATTTGGAGATCACCTGTCATAGACCTGCTACCATCTAACTTTAGGAGATTTGGAGTGTCTACAGATGGGATTTTAGCTATTTCATCATCAACATATTTCTTTCTCACCCCATCATTATCATTTACTGGATTACCAACACCAATTAATTTATTTAAATTTAATTCTATTGGACTTTGACCATCTCTCTTCATGATTAATCTACCACAATCTTCAATTCTTTTATTACCCATATTAAGATTACCAGTCATTGTAGCACCAGAGAGAGGTAATAATTTATCAGTCTCAGTTTTTAAATATTTTTTATTCACTGCATCACGATCACTAGTTGGATTGGCTAAACCCTCTATTTTATTCTCATTCATATTGATTTTCAAAGTAGAGGATCTCATGGTTATCATTAACATCACTAATATTGAAAATATTATGGTTAAAACTAGTACTTTCACTACCTTTTATTACTCTAGAATAAAAGAGAAATTTAATGTTTTTATCATATCCACTACCATAATATATTATTCTAAAAGTATTCTCATCAGCCTGGCCATCACTAGTGAATCTAATAATTGATTTAGTATATCTACCATCTATTTTATTGCTGTTAAAAGTACTTATCTTATAATGACTGTCTTCGTGGACATTAAAAAGTATGGTATCATTTGTATTAAAACTACCATCTTCACCAATAGAGAATATTTCAAGGAGTATAGTATAAATACCACTCTCTAATCTATCATTAGTCATCTTTATACTAGACCAACCATTACCACCAAAACCATTATCAAAACCTTCTTTATCAATTATGAGAGGGTCATTATGACTCTTATGACTTTGAAAGAAATGAGAGGAAGATGTATTTGGTGGGGATTGTGTAGTTATCTCACTATTGTCACCAAAGTTTTTATAAATTCGAAAACCAGGTTGTAAATGAAAATTATTACCACTAAATTGAGTATCATTTATTAAAGTTTTTAAATTAACAGCATTACCACCAACTGTAGGGTTAGCTAAATTAACTATTTTATTACTCTTTAAGTCTAAATCACTCTTTAAATCCTTGTCTAATTTAAGGTCTAAATTATCATCAGTGTATTTTTTAGTAGATGCATCATTTCCATGGGAGGGTGCTCCTACATCTGTTAATCTCTTCCCATCAATATCAAAATTACCATCATCTGTAAGACGGAAACCAATTCCAGGAAGACCTTTATCTCCTTTTTCTCCCTTCCCACCTTTACCTACATTTTGTTCTAATAATCCATTACTATATCCCATATATATAATCTTTAATCTTTAATTTTTAAATTCAATCACTATCTGTTGTATCTTGTGAACCAAGAGTTTGGGATAGAGATTCTGAAGTATAAGTATATTGGGAGTCAGAAAAAGAAGATTGAGAGTAAGAAGATTGGGAGTCAGAAGATTGAGAGTAAGAAGGAAAGTAGTCACTATCTTCTGAGTCAGTACTTTCTAAACTAGCGTTAGTGAGAAAATCTTTATAATCAGACATATATAAATAATATATAAAATTTTTCTTAAATATTTTGATTAAATATTTTGATTAAATATTTTGATTAAATATTTTCATTGAAATTCTTTCTAATACTCTTATTTATCTTGTCAATGTAGGCAAAACTGTAAGGTTCAGATGTAGCTTTGAGGAATTTACCCTTATTAACATTAACTTCTTTGCACATTCTAGCAGTCTCAGCTGAATAGGGACTATCAAAGATGCGGAAGTGAGAACACTTAAGGCGTATATCTTTTGGAGTGAGATAATAAGACTGACTTAGATAGATAACACTGCAACCTTTATGACGACCGCCAATAAAGTAATCGACGAGAGGCTTCTGATTCTTTTCACAAACAAAGTCATCAAATATGACTATTTTTTGGTTATGACCATCTAGTTCAGATAGAGGAATTATTTCATCATTGCTAGCTTCAATAATATCATAACCTACCTCTTCAGAGATAGGATGGAATGTTTCCATTAATTTCTGATACTTTGGTTGCTCTAGATTTTTTGAGAATAGATAAATTTTATCAAAGTAGAGAAGGTTGTAGAGCATATGCATAAGAGTATTGGTTTTACCACAATCACTTGGCCCACATATTACCATTCTAAAAGTGTTAGAAGACATAAAAGGTTTTATCCTTTTGTATTTGCTTTTAGCTTGAGATGTTGAGTCATAATTTGGAATTTTCATGTATAATCTATATAGATATATACTTTTTTCAATTAGTAGAATCATATTATATAACACTACAATGCATTAGTTATAAAAATAAAACCTAAAGTAATATATGAGTCTATCAAAATGGAAAGAATTAGCTGCCAAAAAACTAATACAGGAGAAAAGAAGACAAAACTCTTCAATGAAATAACAGAAGAGAGGATAAAGAGTAAAAGTACAGATGAAGCAATTGCAAAGACGTTTAGGTTAGGTAAGCTTGATCAAATAGCTGAACAGACCAAACCAAAAAAGAGAATGAGATTTAGAGTACCCAGAGCGAATAGAGAGGGAGGTATAGATTATGCGCCAGAAGTAGATCCCTATGAGGATATGGATGTAGAAGGATTGTTAAATCTAGAAGATTATGTAGCGCCTCAAGCTGAAAAACAAATAGCTAAGATACCAAAAGAACCACCAGAATATCAGCCAAAATATGAAATGGATTGTGGTGTTTGGCAAATACCTGATGAAGCACCACCTGAATATGCATCACAAGATCCTTTATCAATTGAAGCACCTCCCGAGGAAGAGGAAGAGGAATATGATGAAGAAATAAAAGCAGATTTAGAAGCTGATAAGGTTTTAGATGAATTAGATTTACCAAATTGTCATGATGTAGAAGCAAGATTATCTCAACCAGATATGACAAGTACAAATAGCAGAAATTATTTAAATAAGATTGTTAAAGATGCAGAAATGAGAAGAAGACAAGTAATTGCTCTTAAATCAGAAGCAACAAAAAAATTTAATAAAGGAAAAATAAACGCACAACAGAGAGAAACTACTCATAATAGATCTGACAAATTACGGAAAGAGCTTAATAAATATATTAGATTGTATAAATTCCAAAGTAAAACATATAAGGGTTATGGTAGTGTTAAAGGAATTATTACAAAAGGAGGAGGAGCCTTTTTCTTTAATAATCCAAAAGAAATGATAGATAAGTTGACTCTAATTATTGCAGAAATGAGAGCGGGTAATACAAGCCTGGATATGAGAAACATGGATGTAACTATACTTGATGCACTCTTACATTCAAAACATATGAATAAAAGCCAATACCAAAAATTAATTTAAAAAATATTTTAAATATCTTTCAATTTAAATATAAATGGAGGAGAAATAACGCTAAGTAGTTTTGCTGTAAAAAATGAGCCAGGAAATCGACCAGGTGATTTTACTACGAGGTTTACACCAACAATAATGCTAGATTCCGACTCAACCTATTATATTGGTTTTAACAGAATTATCTCAATGTTTTTTTCATGGACAAATGTCAATGCTGGATATAATAATCATATAATATCATACAGTAAAGATAATGGTAATAGTTGGACAGATATTAATTTTACTCAAGGTGTTTGGACATATAGAGATTTAGACAATTATATCAGATCTGTGACAAAAATAGTGGATGGAGATGGAAATGAAGACTATCCTATTACACTGACTTTTGATAATCCAACTTTCCGAGTTATTATAACTTTAGATACAAACTATCAGCTTGATTTA
>JAEMPF020023113.1:0-2500 GCA_022496165.2 Catalaphyllia jardinei | reverse complement strand
TGACACCTCCCCCAAGTCCATGCGTACGCCGATGATACTCAGCTCTATGTTGCGTTTAAACCCGATCCCGAACATGCCGCCAACGCAGTGGCAGCCATGGAAGCGTGTATCAACGACATAAGGAAGTGGATGCTGGCTGATCGTTTGAAGATAAATGATGACAAAACGGAATTTTTAGTCATTGGGACAGGCAGACAACTGGCGAAAGTTAACATTGATTCGATTGATGTGGGAACGGTGGAAGTTTCCTCGTCTTCTGAAGTTAAGAACCTTGGATGCTGGCTCGATAATCAGCTCAAACTGAACAGCCACATAAATCGCCTATGCAAATCTGCCTTCTTTCACTTGTATAACATAAGAAAAATTAGGACATTCCTCAGTCGTGAAACCACGCAGATCCTGGTCAATGCCCTTGTCACGAGTCGCTTGGACTATTGTAACAGTATACTATACGGTCTACCAGCCACTGAACTTTACCAACTCCAACGGGTACAAAATTCAGCAGCAAGACTTATTTGCAACGTAGGGCGTTTCGATCACATTTCCCCCTCCCTTAAAATGTTACATTGGTTACCCATTAAATTTCGTATTCAGTTTAAGATACTGCTCATTACTTTTAAGGCAATCCATGGTCTTGCACCAGCGTATTTAATTGAATTGATCACCCTAAGGACTCAGTGTACATATAATCTTAGATCTACTAATGAGCTTCTTCTTCAGCCTCCTCGAGTGAAAACTCTAAAGACATTAGGTGATCGTAGCTTTGTAGCGGCTGCACCAGCTCTATGGAACAAATTACCACGTGCAGTCCGCCACTCTCAAAATGTACAAACATTTAAGAAAGCCCTTAAGACTCATTTATTTTGGAAAGCTTATAATCTACAGAACATCCGATCAAGTATGAATTCATAGTTAATATTATGCAATTTTATAGTTGGAATATTAATTAGCTCTAGATTTTTCCATTTTTCATGTAACTGATTTGATCGTAAATAGTAGAATTCTAGGTTTTGTCATTGTAAAGCGCACGAGAGCATCTTCCCATGTATCGTGCGCTATAGAAGCAATAAAATTATTATTATTATTATTATTATTATTATTATTATTAGAGGCATTTCATATTCCAGGTAGTTCAAATTTACAGGCTGATTCACTTTCTCGCCAGTATAACAAAAACCTTGAGTGGAAACTTCACCCAACCGTGTTCAAGTTGATTTCACAATCATTGTTTGTCCCGGATATAGATTTGTTTGCATCACGCCTTAATTTTCAAACGAATGTTTATGTTTCCTGGTTCCCGGATCCAGGAGCCTGGGCGGTAGATGCCTTTTTCTTTTTGCTGGAGGGAATTCAAACCTTATGTTTTCTCTCCGTTCAGTTTGTTAGGCAGAATCCTAATGAAGCTCAAGGTGGAGGAAGTTTCAGGTGCTCTAAACATAGCACCTTGGTGGCCAACAGCAATATTCAGCGGCTTGGAAATGTTTTTGTTGTTGGTGTGATAAGAAACAGAGAAATCCTCTTCAAGCAGATCTAATGACAATTTGTGATTTTCTCACAGAACAGTTTGAGGACTTTAATATGTCTTATAGTACAATTAATTCTTACAGATCTGCACTGTCCTCTATGTTATTACCTGTAGATGGATATTCTGTGGGCGAACATCCTATCATTGCTCGATTACTTGAGGGGATGTTCCACGTCCGTCCCCCTGAGCCAAGGTATAGTTTTACCTGGGATGTTAATGTTTTGTTAGCTTTCTTAGAGTCATGGTAGAGCTTACGCAGTTAACACTTAAGACAGCCGCTTTAGTGGCCTTAGTTTCGGCTCAGAGAAGCCAAACATTGTCGGCGTTGAGTATAGAATTTATGAATTGAACCGCCACTGGTACCCAATTTGTAGTTAATAGCCTCCTGAAATCATCCAGACCTGGAAAGTCTTCTTTGATAGTTTCATTGCCAGCTTTTCGGGAAAATGAAAAGCTTTGTGCTCATTCAACTTGTTACATTATGTAGCTAGAACTGCGAGTATAAGACAGTCTCTGAATTCTTCACAAGTTTTTGTTTCGTATGGTAAGCCCTACAAAGTCATTTCACCTGCTACTCTCTCAACATGGCTTAAAGCTGTTTTGTCGTTGGCAGAAATCGATACTGGTATTTTTAAGGGTGACAGTTTTAGAGGAGCAGTCAGTTTGGGAGTACCCTTAGATATTATTTTAAAGGCAGCTGACAGGAAGAACGCTGGCACTTTTGCCGAGTTCTATCAAAGGGGGACAACTTCTGTTGGCCAGTTTGCCCAGGCTGTCCTCACATTGTAGTCTTACAGATTGATGCTGTGCCTTTGTTACACGAATAAAGTGCTCTTTGGAGAAGCATTCATTGTTTGGTGCTATATATTGCGCTCGGGAGTCTGCTTTGAATTATTTGAATCCCGCAGGGCGGAGCATTATACGAAAGAGAATATAAAATTAGACAAAGGTTCTTACCTGTAGGATAATTGTGAT
>JAEMPF020023112.1:0-10000 GCA_022496165.2 Catalaphyllia jardinei | reverse complement strand
TGTTTTTTACGATAACAAACTTTCAAATTGTCCGCTCTCACTCGTTGCCGCATAGCATAAATTATTTCATGTATACGTCACATCATTTCACTTCTCACGACGGGAGACATGAACTCAATAAATTGACCTCGCTTCCAATGTGTGGCTTCATAGCTCAGTTTGTAGAGCATCGCACCGGTATCGCGGAGGTAACGGGTTGGAAGCCCTGTTTTTTTGTTGTGGTTGTTCTTGTTGTTGTTGTTGTTTTTTTCAGGCTTCTTCTTTTCACTGTTGCTTAAATTGGAAAATTAACTGCGATGATATGTCTGTCCATTTATTGACCGTAAGAATTGGCCAATGATTGCGCGGGAATTTGTGCTGTTATCGTAATATATTTGATAGATTATAGGTTATCTTATCATGATTATCAAATATTACAGTACATATTTAACTGGTGGCTAAAAAAAAAAATGGTACAAATTTAACTCATGACATGAGATTTCTGCAGTTAGCCCTCTCATTTACACCCTTTATTATTACATGTAGTATATTTCTGTTATTGTAAAATCAACCTAACTAATAATTCTTTTTGTCACGTATTTTACAGTTCAAATGCGCCAAACGGCATTTCCTAAGCTTCTGGGTTGTAAGGTAGAAAAAAACTATTTGCTTCCAGACACGTGCATTCTGCAAAACCACGTGACAAGCGTCCTCAGTCCTAAGCGTTGTTACTAGAACCCGGGTTGCTTCCATCATTCCGCCAAGCCTCGGTGTTTGCAGTCGGAAATCGGGCTTCATACGCCATTGCGGAAAACGCACTAGCAAGGAGGTCTGGGTAATCTTGCTTGTTTTCCTTCCTCCATTTGATTCGTCGATTTTGAAACCAGATTTTGATCTGTTGCAGAAACGGAAATATAAACGTAATTTAAGTTTTACGTCACAAAAATATGACGTGTAAACGAAATACCATGGCTTTTCTTTTCATGTGCCATATGTACAACTACTGTATTGTAATATAATGTACCAGAACAAGTACTCAAACCACTTGTAATTGTATTATCCATCCCAGGGTTGTTGGATGTTTCTTTTCAATGACACATACATAAATTCAACATCAAGGTACCCAAGTTCATGGCCTATAGTAGCTGACGAAGTTCCTGAAACATGAGTGTAACTCAGGAACGGTTGTTGTTGCAGGAAGGTAACAGAAGAGTAGGATGTGGTTTGGAATTTCCTTGCGAGTTTAAGTTTCAAGGACGCCGCTGTGCGGCACAGTTTCGTGTACCTGGCTAGAAGAAAAGTTGAAAATCGAAAACAATGATTCACTTTAATAATAAGAAAATACTTACTGGAAGGTTACCTTCATATGCACTGCAGACTCAAACACTGCTTTTATCTATGTCAGTATGTGATTAAACCATTAAAACCGAACCTATTTTTTAAAAAATAATTACGGGAAGTTAATTCAGATCCTGCGGACCCCCAATAGGTCACGGTCCGCGTCCGCTTATGGAGTTACAATTGTAATGTTGGAGAGGAGAAATTGCCGGAACCGCAGTTTGGTGTCTCCTAATATGGGAGGTGTCCGGTTACGGAAAGTGTCCGTTAGTGGAGGTTCGACTGCGTTTTAATTAAAGGCTTGAAAACCTGAAGCCTGAAAATGGTACGGCTTTAAGTTGGAGTTTCCCCTTATAGACCATTATAGAAACTACCCCTCACTTCCGGGCTTGTATTGGACCAGATGGTGTCCTGAATGATACCGAGCGGCTCTCAGTCCCACAGGGAAAGATATAGTAAGTTCTAATTCTCTTTACATTTTAAAAGGTGTATTAAGCAACAGATTAAAAATTTCACCTGTGTTTCAGACAGATTCAAGGCTTCTGCTAACTGCTGTCTCTCAGCACCCACCATGTACTGCTGGTCAGCAAACTCTGACTCCAGTCGGTTCAACTGCTCGCAGGTAAAGATGGTCCGCTTTCGACGTTTTTTCTTGTTGCCTACAGTGCCACGCTGTTGCCTTGAATCATCTCTGACTACAGAGAAACATAGCAGGATAATATGACTTCAAATTTAGTCTAAGTTTAATTTCGGAACTTTAGCTTCTGGGCTTTACATAATGTGCTTTAACTAATCAGAGAACAAATAGGCTGGGGAGTTATGGTTTTAGCTGTGCAAAACCAAAACAGCAACTGTTAGAAGTTAGCTCTCGCCCGCTCGCCAATGCCAGTATGAAAACACAGAATTAGAATTAGTGGTGAATTCTTTCAAATTTCAGTTTCGAACACTGAAAAAATTGCTAATTTTCAACTGGCTTTCGCGAGTTTTCCCACACTCAGTCCTCTTATTTTAACGCGCAATTATTTCACTTTTTAAACAATTATTACAATTGCTTCCATCTAAGTGTTTTTCATGTCACCGTAATTTACAGATTCACGCGTAATGTTTCGCGGGGTTTTATAACAATATCTCATTGTAAATTGATTTATCTCTCATTGATGATTTTTATTTTACAGTTTTTCAGTGTTTCGTAACAATCATTGCTGACAAACCCGCTTCTGTATAAGCAACATTTATTTTGATTTATATTTGACTTTACGATGTAATTGACCTATTTAGCCTGCCTCGTTGATGAATTGGATTGTAATTTGCCTCTTTCTGTCTTCAACTGTAAGGTTTTTTGGCTTGACCGAGTATTTTTCTTTTCGATGGGTTCTCATCAAAACATCTTTCTTTGTCAAGCTTTTATTCGATTAAACAAAGCCTTCAAATCTTACTCGGTAAGCTTCATTTAATTGCCTATTCAATTAACTTTACAAAATCAAAACTTTGTGATAGATCATTTCTTTTAGGTAAGAAAAACAAGGTCATTGACAACTATCGACTTGAAAGCCATCTAGGCATTATAAGTGCGTCTTGGAGAAATTAACTACAAAATGTTAAAGTGTTTTACTGTAAAATAGCATAGAAATCAAACTCAAGGTTATAATTTTTAAAACTCATCCTTTCCACCTACCTTTGTTGGAACTGATATTTTCCCCGCTAGTTCTGGCAGGTTGTGGGTTCGTTATATCAACTGTTGACGACTGAAAATCAGGAGGCGAAAATGATGACATATTGAGCGATTCAGGTGGGAAGCCATATGAGGCCGAGCGCAGTGCCATGAGAGAATTCACCGGAAGTTCGATACGTGATTGTGGACACACCTCCCCCTGGAACCTACAGCAAGGTTGTAGGGGAACGCGGGAATTGCCTGGCAAATTGCACAGGGGGCAGAAGACATGAGCAGGGTGGAACGTTAAGCGATAACCTGCACAGGGGAACATCTTTTGCTGAATCTTTCACGCTGGTGATGAATCAGATGGGGGCAGTTTCCTTAGAAACCGGTCATCCATAGCAAGAATTCAACGTGCAATTAGCTCGATATCGCTTACATAATGAAGCAAAAACACAATAAAACAGTACCTTTTATCGGATATGATGAGATTTTGCTTCTTTTAAGTGTAATCATATATTTATTAGCTATCACGTAATCTTGCACGGAACTGAATTTACCTTTGCTGATCAGATGGCGCAGAGAAAACTGAAAATGTGACTCTTGAAACAATAAAAAAAAATAAATTGCTTTTTATTCAACTATGATTTTTCCATGCTTAGGTATATTTAACGCTATGATCAGTAATTGTCTTCACTAAATCATTTTTCCTTGACATTCTAAATTCTACAAAATGAATTATGTTCCCATGTTTATAATTTATACTTTTTAAAAGCTACTCGGGTTATAAGAATAACTAATTTTCGCGCTCTCGTCAATCTTTTTTGTAAATTATAAGCACGAAATTAAACGCAGCAATAACAACGAAATACAAAATAGTCATTCAAAATGTCAGCCATACATAATGAACAATGAGTCATAAATTTAATTCACACACGTTTCAGTCAAGGAAGAGACTTTTTAAAAACAAGTCGATGCTGACGTTTAGACTTTGGCAATCCTTTCTTCCTCTGGCTTCGTTTGTTTGGAAAAAAAATTTTAAAACAAGTATTTCGAGTTTTCATCGGGTTTTAATTAATTAGAGAATGCAGTTCGCTCCTAATAGAAACGCCAACAAAATAGCGTGGGCCAACTAAATATCATACACGTTGACACGACCAGACGGCCAGTTAACATATGTTGAAAGGGCTATATGAGGTAACTTGAAAAAAGAAACAATTAAACTTGCTCCTTTTTTACAGCCCGTGCAGATGGCGGTTATAACATCCTTTGTTGTAATTCTTTTAAAACTGAATTATGTTATTGATTCTTTTCTTTTCTATTCTATTCGGTTGTTATTTTATTTGTTCTTTTCTCGGTTGCTATAATACATGGTCCAAGTGTCGATTTTTGTAAAGCGCTATTGAACTGCTGGGAAACAGCGTTGAATTAAAAAAACTGCACTGTCATTTTTCAGTTTTGAAACTTTAATACAGCTTTATGCTAACCAATATTTGACAAACATTAACAAATAAAAAAAATGCATTTATCATTACTGCCTAAATATTGTTTTCATATCTACCGTACCAAACTCGCACCTAGCCAATCACAAGCCGTGTGTACCCTCCAAGTCAGTCCTGCAACATGGCTGGGTTATCACTTGGCCGAACTTGGATATGGCTGATTCTTTATCTTCGCGTTTTACTAGGAACTGTTTTTAAGCAAGTGAACGTGCTAGATGATCCAGCCAGTAGATATTGGATTAATATCAGTCTTATTGGTTTAGCACAGAAAATAAAGAATATATATGTCTGGATTTATGAAAATGGTGCTAAAGAATTGAAATCGCTCGCCAAGCAAGCGTTTTTTTCTCGACAGAAACTCCAAAGTCGACGATATAAAAATTAAAAGGAAAGTCAGCCTTTTTTCTCATCCTCCACCCGTTTATCTTGCTTTTCTTGCCGTCTTTTGCTTTTTTTTCCTTTTACGTGGCTCTTAGGTGGCCTAAAAGAGTAGTAAAAACAAGGTGAAATCGAATCATTTCTTTAGCGCCATTTTCATAAATCCAGACATATATATCAAAGTTTAGGGCCGGGTTGTTCGAAAGCCGGTAAACGTTAACCCAGGGTTAAACGTTAACTGACGCACTATTTTCTCTGTTTAATTAAAAATGTTTTTCACCAGTAACGTTTGCTGTAGTTTGAGATTACTACAGCTCAAAACTGAAAGGCAAACAACATAAAAAGAACACCCCACCAAAATGTTACAAAACTGAATTCAAAGTTCTCGCTAACCTGGGTTAGCTTAATAGGGCTTTAAACAACCCGGTCCTGACCGATAAATTGTGGGATATATAGTAGTACACTTTTCAGAAAATCAGTTCACGTTGTATCGGTGTTTTGCTTTTATATTCCTGTTTTAGCTGCACTTCGACGGCATATATCGTGCTTGTTTGGTCTCGCCATGAATATTTTGGCTCCACTCAGTGTCGAAAAAGTGCGACACATGGCTCGACCAAACTTGCTTGAGAAGCCACCGACTCGTACAAAAAATAGCTTTAAAGAAAATAGGTAAAATAGGGTAACATTTTTCTATAGCGACAACTAACTGAAGTATTAGCGAAATGGCTAAATTAACTGCTGCTAAGGTTCTGCACTTTTTGAGAGAGACCGTTACATCATTAAACCTGTTCATGTTTCGATTTGACATAGTTCTTTTTAGCGAATTTCGAAGAAGATTTTATTTAAATTTATTATATAAACACCAGTGAAATACCAGGATTTTTTTTCTTTCACTAAAAAATATCTCTTCATCGCGCGCACCTCAGTGAAGATACCTTTTTTATCTTTCATGTGTGAGGATATTGGTGTTGCCATGGTTACCAAAAAGATCACCATTGCTATGGTTACATAATCCCCTAAAAAGTACTTAGATGTGTTATTGTATAATCATCGGTTCCGCTTCCTCGAAAATCTTCGGTTGTCTTTGGAAATCTTCGGAAAGTGTTCGGTTCGGAAATCTTTGGAAAATCGTCAACTGGTCAAAAAAAGTCGTCATTATTATGTAATAAACAGAATCATTCATGGTTACTTGCAGATATGAAATTTCTCAGTTGAACACTTCACGAGAAATTCCATATCTACGCGCAATCATGTAGTATGCTCTATTTCTTCCATTTCTTTCATATTATTTTTTTATCTAGATCTCGCTTTTGGTGGGGAAGGCTATTTTTCTTATAGAAATGTATTATCCACGGAACATCGTTCTCGCCTGTACAATGTTTCGTACAGAGGAAGTTTTTTAGCATATATTATCAGGCTAACGAGCTCCCATCCGTCTGCCCAGGGCTTACTTCTGGACCGGCATCAGGTCTCATTGGGGAGGGTCCCTTTGATGGTTAAGAGGCAAGCCGTTTGGACGATTGACGTCTAAATTGTCGGTCATTTGACGGTTGACGGTTAATGTTTCCGAATTACGGGAGCTTTTCACACCTGGAATAAACGTTGGGGGCGTTTTTCAACTTAACACCTGGTAATACGGGTAATACGAGGGCCATATTCTTCAACCTGCCGCACAAAAATGTTTCACTACTTTCGAAAGGCGTTATTACGCGTTATCACGCGTTTCAAGTTGTGTGGACTGCAAAACGTTCGTCCCTCGCATACCGTATACCACCGCTTTTACGTCCTCCCGCTTTTAAGCCCCTACCGTTCTAGGCCCATCTACCTGAAAACAAAATATTACTTCCGATGTAAGACACCTCTATTTATAATGAAAAACTCCCCGACGTCTTCCGGTCAAGACTGCTATAACTCATTTCGAAACGTTTTTTTTTTCTCATTCTGCCTGAAAGCCCCGTCGGATATAAACACCTCTGTTTATAAGCCTTTCCAAAACCCCTTACAAAGTTGTATAAGCCCAGGGGTTTATATAAGCGGAAGTTTGCGTCTAGTCTGCACCCGATCTTTCGATCGAGTACTAAAATCTCTTTTTAATGGAGCTCCGGCGGACTGAAGGGCCGCTAAGCGGAGCACCATACTTGTGAATTGCTTTCCTCGTAATCATTATGGCTAGCGGTATTAGGTATTCGTACGCGTACTTATGACAACGACGGCGACAAGGTCGCGCAACATGGTGGCAATCATACTCCAGCCCATTGCAGAAAACAGACAAACTGAAAACAACCATACTCTTTCCCAGTCCTCTCACGTTTTTGCAATGGGCTATAAAGCCAAATGAAGCCTTGGATTACAGCTTACAACTCACGCGACCGTAGTGTGGGCTCAAGTTTAGCTCTCATAGAAGTTACTTGATTTAAGCTTCTTGATTTATATTTTTAAAAGTTGACCATTGCTGAGGTCTGGTTTCTAATAGACCAATTTCAAGATAACAATAGACCTCAGTACGAGGCTCTGGGGAATAAATACAGACTTTGTGGGGTTTATTCCCCAGAGCCTCATTTTGAGGTCTATTGTTTGAGACTAAATTTGCAGGCTCAAGTATGGTTAACTTATTGTACTCAGGGCTGTGTTATTCAGAAGGTGGCTAATAACGCTTAAAGCCTGAGTTTAAAGTTATCCGAAGAATAAATTTCCCTTGTAGAAAAATATTGATGGTTATCCTGAAGAAATTCTTCTCGAAAGAAGCTAATTCTGAGGCCACCATTTTGAAGTGTACTTGGGAGCCAAGCCTTGTTTATGTGACTAATTCCGTCCAACTTGGTGTTACTGGACAGCAACTAAGAGGAAACCAGCTTTCACTCTCTCTTTTGACATTCAAAAAGGCTTCTACTCTTAGGGAGATAAGGCAAGATGATGACAGGAATTAGGTTTAAGTATTTTCATTTATTACTAACAATATATGTAATTTCTGGGTTGAAATACTCCCAAATAATTTCATATCTGTTGTTATTTGTATAATCAACTGATCATGCCATCAATCATTCCATAAGTGCTATGTACTGCTGTCTACTTTCCAGTGAATTGGTTTTAATTAAATCATAGCTAAAGCTCTGCACAACAAAACAAAATTTCTGAGCTTTTTAGTCCTTCTTCTAATTAAGGTAAACATAACACCAGCCTACTCTAGAGGATTTTCAACCCTGAGGGATGGCAAATGGAACCTAATCCATCATAGGTATTGGAAACTTTTGATCCTGAATAAGAACATTCAGAATTCTTTTTGAGGAGTCAGAGTTTTGTTTGACAGCATACATGTATATGTACAATCTTGCAAGCTTTGATCTCTGAAAACTAAGGGTCTTGACCTCTCAGCAAGTCTCGGATCCTTTTATACAGTACATCATTCCTGCTTTGGCCATTGTACATATTGTTTCCCCAGCTAATTAACAAGTATATGTTAAATGACCATTTACACAAATTTTAATACAATTATTTTTATGGAGTACAAGTAATGTGAAATGAAGTGAAAATACCTGCCTAAAACAAAGAAAATCTCACAGATTCTTTTGTCCTTGCATGTACCTAAAAATCATCTCTTAAAATATTTATCATTCTCTCTAAAATGCATCTCCGAAAATATTAAACTGTCATAGGAACGGACATGCAATGTACAAGCAGGCAGAATCTGTTATTATAATAGTAATACAAATGTTTCTAAATAACTACATGCACTTGCCCTTTGTTCTCTCTAGACTTCTTCCACCATTTCTCTGAAGCATGCACTTACATGTTCGTAAAATGCAAGTAAACAACAGATGTCTATTATGATCAATGAACCATCTGTAGCAGTGACATGCATATGATAATCCCCTTCCCTTTGCAAACTTTAATATGCACAATTATACAGCATATTGTATTGCCCAAAGGCAAGTCAAAAGAATAGTAGAAAAGGCTTGAAGAGTAGGCACTGGGGAAGGGAAGCAGAAAGTTTGGAGAGGAACTGGGGGTAATTCCATCTTAGTGTTGTTATTCATCTTCTCCAAAAGGTTCCAGGCCACTTCAAGCATTTGTTTTCATTTGGTCTCTTAAGGGAGACCATACCTTAAAACCATAAATTATGACCCAAAAAGGCTACCTAAAAGCATTGGACCATGGAGGCTATTTTTGGAAAGTGCAAAGTCAATGTTATGTTGTCTAACACGTAAGATATTTCAATAATCATACAGTTGTTTCTCTGTAAATTCCTTCATCGACAAAGCTAACTTCTCCACATTGTCTTGCTACCTTTGACTGGTGATTTAATTTCGACAGCTGTCTTGATCTCCACACTCGAATGGTGTGATCATCACTAGCACTCACCAACATTTCTTCATTGACAGGGTTAAATGCCACGCAATTTACTACATCACTGTGTCCCTCCAGAGTGGCCAGCTTGGCTCCAAAGTGTCTGTCCCAAACATGGGCACAGTGATCCTCAGCTCCACTAGAGATAATAAATAGAATTACGTACCAATATGACGTAACAGAAGCAAATAAATAAATGAGTGAGTGACTGAGTGAGTGAGTAATAGTAATAGTAATAATAGTAATAGTACTCTTTATTGCACCTTACTCTCCAAAGGGAGGTCTTGGTCTAGATACATCAAAGGTTTGAACATTAACTTAACTAATAAAATGCAAAATAATGTTTACCATCATTCGCATACAATTAATAAGAACATTTATAGCGCTTATTACAGTTGTGAATCAAGAATCTCTTTCCTTTTTTGAAACATTAAGTGAATATATTTTCCTATTGTTTTAGATGTGTTCGTGTTTTCCGCTCTAAGTAAATACCTTGTCTTCTCGTTATCACTTAAACTGTTGTAATGAGCATCAACGTTTGAAATATGTAAGTGTAGCTCACGTCTTAATGTGGTATATCCCTGACAATACATCAAGAAATGCTGTTCATGTTCTATGCAATCTTCTTTGCATACTAAACATGTGCGTTCTTCTACTGGAGAGTGAGTGAGTGAGTGAGCGAGCGAGCGAGCAAGCGAGTGAGTGAGGGAGGGAGGGAGGGAGGGAGGGAGTAAGTGAGTGAGTAATAGTAACAGTAACAGTAGCAGTAGCAGTAGCAGTAGCAGTAGCAGTAGCAGTAGCAGTA
>JAEMPF020023111.1:0-12542 GCA_022496165.2 Catalaphyllia jardinei | reverse complement strand
AAGTAGTTGATCCCTGAGCTAACTCCTTGGGCTGGCGAGCATTAGCGACTTCCTATTTTAGCGAGCAGCAATGACTCCCTGGGGTAGCGAGCAGCAGTGACTCCCTGAAGTAGCGAGCAGCAGTGACTTCCATTCCAGGTTACACTACCCGGGCTAGTGAGGAGCAGTGATTCCCTAAGCTATAACGGGCAACATCAACCCCCTCGCCTAGCGAGCAGTAGTGACTCCAAGGTTGGTTGGCAGAAGCGACCCTCTGGGCCAGCGAGCAGCAGTGAAGCCTGAAAAAATCAAGGCTTCAACGGGATTCGAACCCGTGACCTCCGTGATACCGGTGCGATGCTCTACCAACTGAGCTATGAAGCCACACATTTCTTTACATTGATCTACAACCGCAGTTCAAATATATGAATTATTTCATATATACTTCACATCATTTCACTCCTCACGGGAGAATGAACTCAATAAATTGACCTCGCTCCCAATGTGTGGCTTCATAGCTCAGTTGGTAGAGCATCGCACCGGTATCACGGAGGTCACGGGTTCGAATCCCGTTGAAGCCTTGATTTTTTCAGGCTTCTTCTTTCCAATTGCTTAAATTGGAAATTTACTGCGATGATCATTCTTTACATTGATCTACAACCGCAGTTCAAATATATGAATTATTTCATATATACTTCACATCATTATTATTATTATTATTATTATTATTATTATTATTATTATTATTATTTTGTTTTTGCTCTTTCGCAGGCCAAAAATTATTTTTGGTCCAACCGAGGTTACCGACCGCGATCAGAAAGGTTTTTTGAAGCGTGCTACGTGCTCCACTGAATGCAGCTCGTGATTTTTTTACTTGTATAGTCTGTAGATCCAGTTTTAAGGTAAAGGATGCGTTAAAATTGATCAATTCTCAACACTCGAGAGACGCCAAAAGTTAATAATGGTGTTCTGCACAAATTAAGCTTAGCCGTCGTCCCGATAAATTCCTTCAATAAATTCTGTCACAGAACTAACACTAGGAGAAGACGAAAATCTTAAGTTTTCATTTGCAATTAGTGGCAACTAAATCCTCTACTGTCAAGCATACTGGAAGCTTCAGGGCTATGTGTCTGAAATTGAAAAATAACAACAACAAACACTTGACAGTTGTTCCCTTAGGAGTATATTTATCAAATGAACCTGAATGACCACACGGTTTCAAGCTGAATGCTTGTCTTATAGTAGCAGCGTCTTGATAATACATTAAATGAATTTTAACGGAACCTTTAAAGACCTACTACGACCAAAAAACAACTCTCTTCTTTATTTCGATTTCAAAACTGTGTTAACTAAACACTACCTGACCCAAGTTTTAAGTCTTGATTTTAAAAACTGGGATTTTCTTACTTATTGGTCCACCATTTCTAACTTCAAAATCTCGGGAGAGCTGGGTCGAAGAGTAAATGACGTCAAAGACTGACTAGAGCTTTGCCTGGATTTAACGATCTTGGACGTTGGGTGAACCCAGTTTTTCTTTCGGTGGATCATTTTCTCTACTGATTTTCTACGTTTAGTGAAAATGAAGAAAATCTATCGACTAGAAGTTTGAATTTTTGGCAAAATGCACCATCTAATTACATTCTTATTAGCTCTTCGAGCATCTGTGCGGGGGTTTCAAATGCCTCTTAAAGAGTCAAATTTTGTGAAAACGTTAGAAACATTTGGTATTATTTACGCAAGAGATCCACTTTTACAAAATATGACTAAGATCGTTTGCCTCCGTTAACTCACCTTCGATATTTTTAACTGTAAACCCCTGTAGACCGTGCTCAATTATATGGGACAATTCTGGAAATCAGCAGAGTTTACCAGACGCTTTATCTCTGAAACGAAGACGGTGACCCCCAATTATTATTTTTTTTTTTGCATTTCTGGCACAAGTAACTTGTTATTAGCCTGCGTCGGAAACGTTAACTACCGCCGATTACTAGCTATTTACGGGTAAATTTCCGTCTGCAACGCAAGCTACTTATTATCTACCTGCAGTACAAATTTTTAAAAGTTGTAACGATTGGAAAATTTTTGCGCGAACGTCCTTAAAAATAGAGTTTTTGCGGGAAAATTAAGCATACATAATAGTAACGATTTGGCGGGTTTGAAATTAACGATGTCAGATCTTAAATATTCTATTCTGCTGCCCAAATAAACATTTCTCGCAGATGTTTCAGTAAATCATGGATAACAATTTGCCTAGTTCCGAGGCCTCAAGATTTCGCGCGGTCATTCGTTTCCGGTCATGTGGTCCGGGGCGAAAAGTGTGGCCTAGACAAAAAACCGGATCTTACTTTTTCACCGAGCAACTCACCTCGCGCAAGGATTTTTCTCAGCATCTCTGGTGGAGGGGCCGCTAAAACAAAGCAATTTGAACTCCTCGCCTTTTGATTATTGTTAACTGGTCGAGTTAAACTATTCTTTTGGATCCAAACGGACATTATAGAGACAGGAGTATCGCCGCTTTCAAACCACAAGCAAATATAGTACTGCTTACTGTAAATAAAAGTTTTAACTACATGTAACCGTCGCCGCGTTTTATCATAGATCACAGAAAACAAAAATATACCAAATTTGTTAATTGCTTTTGTAAGAGTGAGCAAGGGAGAGTGCTAGCTTTTTAAGTTAATTATTTCATAGAATCTTGACCGCTAAGCCTATGCAATAGACCCTTTCAAGGTTAACGACGCCATTTTGCCGGGGGTGCAAACCTACTGGGGCGAGCGCGCGGCCAACCATGAATTGCAAATGGCGACACGGCTGAGCAATTTGTTGTCATGCCAAATCACGCTCGTTGTGCGGGAGGATTTTGCGATAATGATAAAAGATATCCCGATCTTGTTTATGTTAGATCCGATGTGAAGAATTTAACGTTTCACAAGTGATCCAAAACTTGCCGAAATATGGCGAAAGCAAGTGGCGAAGACACGTGTCGATGTTTTTAATCCTTTACCAGGTGCGAGTGGATTTTTATGACTGTTTCTGACTACCCACAGAAAAAGTCTCCTAAGAAAAGTAAAGCGAACAAGCTGCAAGAAGCTGGTTCCTCAAGATGCCTGTCCTCAGGTGGTGAAGAGCGTGATGATGATAGTGAGGAAAATGATGAATTGGAAACCAGTACGGACTTCTCTGTGTCAGTTCCTATGCAGTTTGAACAGCTTACAAAAGAATTGGAAGTTAAGGTATACACAGGTCTGTCCTCGCCTGAAATATTCGAGTTTTATTCGATTATCTGAGTGAAAAGGCACGGTCTATGCAATACTGGAGGGGTGGAAAGCAGACAACTAAAGGAGCACCTCAACCTCCCTCTGCATTCGAGTTGGCGACTGGTTTTGCTAAAGGAAGACCTGGGCCTGAAAGGAAGCTTAGGCTCGAGCAGGAGTTTTTGATGACTCTAATGAAACTAAGATTAGCTCTTTTAACTGTTGATTTGGCATTCAGATTCCATGTGTCAACAACCAGTGTCAGTAGCATTTTTATCACTTGGATTAAGCTTATGTCAAAGGAACTGTCAGTCATAATTGTATGGCCAAGTCGACAACAGGTCAGGAACACTCTTCCATCTTGCTTTGTAAAGCTCTATCCCAAAGTTAGATGCATTATTGACTGCTTTGAATGCTTTACAGGAACTCCAAGTGGACTTGATTTAGCAGCCACTCTATGGAGTGAGTATAAAACACCACTACACATTCAAAGTCCTTGTTGCAATCACTCCAAATGGGGCTATTTCCTATGTTTCATCATGTTATGGAGGAAGGGCTTCTGATAATTTCATAGTGAGAAACAGTGGATTTTTAAACATGATTGAACCCTATGATGAAGTTATGGCAGACAGGGGGTTTAAGATCAGAGAAGATTTGACGATGCACATGGCAACATTATGTATCCCACCTAGTTGTGCATCATCAATGCAACTGTTACCACGTGACGTTAAAGAAACATCAAACATTGCAAATGTCAGGATCTATGTGGAACAAGCGATCGGAAGACTCAAAGTTTTTCTTTTGCTTAAAAATGAACTCCCTATTTCCCTGCTTCCCCTAGCTGATGACATTGTTCGTGTTTGCTGTTCTTTATGTAACTTGCTACCACCACTTTGTATTTAATACTGTTTGTTATTAGGTTTTTTCTTGTCATTCAGTGATGGAGAAATTCAACTGTTGCTATGAAAAAAAACCTTTGAACTCATGAGCTTTGGCAAAACAATACCTTATTTCTGAACCAAAGATCCAAACCCTCACTCTTCAAAAATAGCATTTAGACTGTATGTTATGTTTGTTTGTAAATACTTCTACAATGATAATCGACAACAAGTTTTATTTGTATCAAATTATAGTGAAGGTGCTAGTTGGTTTAGAAAGTTTATAATATTGCAATCTTTATAGCAGTAGGCACAAAAGAACATTAACATAACAACAGAACATTTTCTGGTCATACATTTTAGAACCTAAGCTATTTCAATTTTTGTGAACTCTGATATATTCTTTTGCTTAACAAGAGGGCATCCATCATTTTTGCCACCACAGTATTATTCATATTGAAAATTATGTTCTGTTAATTTTTCTTGGATGTTACATTGTTATATTTCTAGTGTATAACTGCAACTTGTTTTAACAATCATCTCAACATCTGGTAACATATTCCCCTTTTGACGGTACATTAAGTTAAATGTTCTTGTTTGTATTAATCTGAAATACAATAACCACAAATGAGATCTGCAGAGCTTGTAATATTTTCATGATTACTACACCATGCATGGACTGCTTTTTAACAAACAGTGCACACATGTTCTCCATTTACAGGGATACTTTTCATTGAACAAACAGGGCAAACATGATTCAGATGAGTGGATGTACCTGTTTCTTCTGATTCCTGGGCAAAGTTGAACTCAAGGTCATCTTCACTGTCAATTGCCTTCGCTGTATCTGTCAGGCAGCTTTGGCAAACCCAAGAATCTAGTGCATCTGCAGTACTGATGGTGAGATCAGCACATGGCAAATGCCACCAAGTACTGCAAGTGTCACAACAAACACTGTTTTCCTTTTCAGAGTTGCTTATTTCATCCTCCTCTAAAATCACTTTGTTGCACCTTGGGCAATCGAATATGTCCCTATAACCTAACAGGCATGGCAGTACAAATGACTTGTAAAACAATGTAATACTGTTGACAACAGTCAGACAAAATTCCATGTCAAGTTCAATTCGCTCATACAAAGGGGTGCCACCCTGTGTCCAGACAATGAAAAACACATGACAAACACCACAAACCCACATTTGGGCTTGCATTTGGGTGTAATATCTGTGGGATCGTTTTAAGCGGGGTTTCCCATGGAAATCTTCAAGAAAATCAACTCGGTCAAATGTCTCCTTGACATGAACGTTCTCATTCCGCACACTGTAAGGACACTTGGCCTCAACAATTGAAAGACCACAACATTTACACAGAAGCAAGCCACCTGGTGAGGCTACAAGGTATGGGTAGTCGGGCTTGATGAACAGTCCACATTGTTTAAACCCCTGTAGACCACCATCATGTTGAGAAGCAACATCTGACATAAAGGCTTTTATAGCATCCTTTTCATGGGTAGTTCCCCACTTTATCTGTGGAAGGTGAGAAACATCATCACCTTTGCTCAACAGGCTGGATACAAGTGAACTGTAAACTGGCTTTTTGTCATTTTGACTTCTTCTGTTGAGAATAGATTGTGCCTTTGTGTGGAATGTATGGAAATTTGATGCATTTACTCTTCCAATCCTTTGCTAGTGCCATAAGTCATTATTGCTCTGGCCACGAGTCTCAATTTCCACCCTTTTCACTTGATCTGTGGTCATTTGACACTCCTTTAGAAAGAGTGGTACTGTGTGCTCTAGAGGTTTCCCTTTCATTTCCTCCAGTGACATAAAACTGAGAGCTTTCTGAGGGAGGAGCTCAGGGAGACCATCATCCTGTGTTTGTTCTATAGAATAGAGCACACAAGCAGATGGAATATTTTCAACGATGCCATTGATCAGGGATGAAACTCTCTCATTGCTCAGCTGCCTATCCTGCAGTTTCCTTGGGTCAAACTGGTTCTTTAAATTCAAGTTCTCCCTCTGATCTCTGGTGCTCTCCTCTTGTGTCTTTTTGTCTTTACGAAATACAAGGTTTTTTATTCGATTTGGCTCTACATCCTTTCTAGTTCCCTTGTTCCATCCTTGGGGAACACTTGTGCATGCAGGAGAGGTGTATGCTTTCTTGTATGCAAAGTTGACTTTGTACATCAAAGCAATAACATGCTTGCAGACTTCAGCCGCACCAGCCGTACATGTACACCACGAAGTCACAATTTTACAGTCGTTGTTCGTGCCCTCTAAGCATACCCAGACTTTGTGCGGATCATCGCGGACTTTTTGTGAAGGTGAAACACAGCCTTTTAAAAACACGTGCTTGTTGTCAACTGGGCCTTTTCTTAAACAACACCGTGTCCACAAAGCCACTCATCCAATACGAGTAAGCTTTCTGGTCTTTGTATTTTCCAATATATTCCACATCAACAGCTTTTGTTCTCAAAATGTAACTGAACAATTTACCGTCATCAACCTCTGGCCATTGCTTCACATCATCAATCCAAGCTTCATGCGGTATATTGTTTGGATCGGTGTTTATTCCGTTTGAATTCAACCTCCGGGAATATTCTTCCCTTATCTGCTGATAAATCTGTTGTTGCGAAAACTTCACTGGCGCTTTAAGTTCGTACGCACCAAATGCTCTGGCAACAAGCTCGGGCTTTCGACCGGTTTGCTTGAGTCCTCTAAGTGACAGAAAATCTTTGAGCGACGAAACAGTCCAGCCGAGGAAGTCTTCGTATTGAAGAACTTCCTCCGCTGGTCGAGGCATCAGAAATGATCTTCTATCTGAACCAAAGTTAAAACGACAAAACTATAAGACGACTGTCACAAAAGATTAGTTAACCAAGAAGGAGTTTCGATATGACAAGTCTTCACAAGTCAGCAATTTGCATTGCAATTTGTGCTGGGCCGCGCGCTCGCCCCAGTAGTTTTGCACCCCCGGCAAAATGGCGGCGTTATCCTTGAAAGGGTCTATCAAAACAAGAATTCGCTCGCAGAGCTATCTTGTAACCAACGATCATTACGATAGCTAATTACCTTGCGAAAAACTAAACTTAACCTTGCATGTAAGGGGCATCGAATGGTCCCATTCAGTTAAAAGTGTTCGCATAATTTGGCCTTTGCTCGAATTGCTCACAAAAATTAGATGAGTGCTCGCTTGCTCGTGCTCACAAAATTTTGCAACTACTCGCATGCTCGGATTTCCCCCACAATTTCCTGCCTTGTAGAGTAAGCATAATTTCCATCTTGGAAAAACTGACAGCGGAAACAATGTTTCCCGTATGGTAAACTGGGAAACGTACGGGAAACATGCGCGTGCCATGAATATTTCTGAGAAAATGCTTTCTCGTTTTGTTGACGTTTATTGAAACTGCCCTCATGAGAGGGAACCTACTCACTTGTAAACAGGGCCTTAGAAAGCTTCAGATCCCTTTTATCGTCCACCCACTGAATCAAACTGCACATAAAACAAAGCATAATTGGCTGTAAGCTGCTGGGAATGGTTGCCTAGATTTGCCTCTGTTGTTCTGTTTTGGAGGTGTCTTGGCGAAGAACAACGATATAATAAAAAAGAGATTCCAGCTGGAGGAAAATTTACGAAGTGCTCGTTGCTCACCCATTGTAATTTCTTAAAGCAAAGTGCTCGCTGCTCACATGAAAAAATTGATCACTGCTGGTACATGGTGCTCGCAAAAATAAACTCATTGCACGCATGCTCGCAAGTGCTCGCAAAGACCATTCAATACCCCTCATGTAATTATATACGTACATCTCTGTACGAACCTCTTAACCACAGTCTTATTGACTAAACAACGACGTACTACAGCAACCGCTTCTTTTTAATAACATGTAAGGAGATCAAAACTGAGTTCAGTCCTCCTTGTACTCCGATCACAAAGCACCACTAGAACTGAGCTCCGTGTCACACACAGATATTTCAACAGATTTATAATGTCAAATCCGTACATGAGCGAAATATTTTTTTTCCAGGTTTCTGTTTAAAAGAGTCGGAACTATTACATATAAAACATCCTTAGCGTATCACCTAGGCGATAGGCTTCTGGTTAAACATAATCTATTCTTGGGTTGCACTGTCAAGCAATTAAAAAATAATTCGAAAACCATTCAGTGAATCAACTCAAGAAATTATAATGCTATGAGAGTTAAATAATAAAGACACGCATCCAAGTTTTAGGTTTGTTCATTGTCCCGATCTTCAAATATTTGTCAAGATTTTTAGAACAAATTTGGAGAGCCAAGTATGGAGCCGCCATGTTCATGTGCCTCCAAGGGACACTAATATGGCTGCCGGAAAATAGCGTAAACATCTGCAACTTACTTTGGGTATCTAGGCCACTGATTATCTGAACTTATCAATCAAACATTCAAATGGGCACTTTTCCTATTACTATAACTTCTAAAAAGGGTCAAAATCCCGAGATAAGTATACATTTTTCTACAAACACGTTCATAGCTTTCTGTCACGCACCGCTTTGTGTCACGCACCGCCATGTGCTTGATTTTTGAGGAGGCATGGTCCTTGTTCACAGGTATATATGTTATTTACCGGGCGGGAGGTCCGTATGGGAAAAACTGTGCCCGAGGTCACAGTTTTTCCCATACGGACCGACCTAGCCCATTAAATAACGTTTTTTTCTTATCCTGCAGTAAATTGGTTTTACAGATTACTGATGGGTTTGTTTGCGCAACTCACGTCATTGAATCGGCTTGCGCGCCGTCTACTTTACAATGTGTAAAAAATCTTTGCAACGAGCGAATAATTCAGATAGTAGGCAAAGAAAGATGTATTAAAGAACATATAGTTTGCGAACTACTACTGTTGGTTGCATTTTTTTTAATCAGTTAAGTTTTCCAAAATTATTTTTGCGGTGTGAAATTTCGTGCGAAGTTCGAAGCTTTACTAGAAAAACAATTAAGCGCCATTACAGCGCCAAGCTACAAACAACCAAGCAATTAAACTCTCACAACTGCAAAACACTCGACTGAATTTACTTAGTGACTTTTCTTGCCATTTAAAAGAGAACACAGATAAACTTGCGGTGACTAATCGTCGATGGATGTGTAAAAAATCAAAAGATTGACGATAGGCTCCTGCACTAAGAGGTCACGTGACCAATGTCTCCTTAAACAGTGAGTTGTAATCTTGCTGATGACAAAAATTGACAGAACAGATAAAAATTATCTTACACCCGAAATTTGACATGAAAAGCATTTAAGGGAGATATTTTATGGTACTTTGACTTTTCAACAAATTAGTATGATTTGTATTGGCCACCATGTTGAAGGGCATACTCTTGCCCACCAACATGGGGGCCAAAATTATTTTTGGTTATATCTTGCTCAATGCTTGATAGTTACGGTTAGATGTGCTAATATGTAGATTTATGCAAACCTAAGAGCGTCGCTTCGGGTTTTTAAGTGCCCAATAAAGCTAACCCAGAAAAAGGTAGAATTTTGATTTGAATCTTGTTACATTACAATGAGGTCTTCTGTTTATTGCTTGACTTTCTGTTTTGAGTTTCATAGTCACCATATACACAAAATTAAGCAGCAAAAACATTTGTTTAAAAGAAAAAAGTTATAATTCGAATAAATTTTAACCTGGGCCTGCGGTAACCGGCTTCCGAACATTCCTGCCCCGTTTTAAACAAAATACCCTGACATGAGCCCCCGATCCAATCGAAAACCAAAACTTGGTCAGCAGTCACCATAAAAAACAGGCCACCTCGATGAGCTGCAAACTTGAGCCCACAATATGGTCACGTGATACTGGTCAGCAAATACCGTGTTTTCACAGGTGTCAATTGATCATAAAAAGGATGTCCAATATTAAGAAAGTACACGGTAAACCAAGGTTGCATGTCTCTGTCAAGCTATTATTCGGAGTATGGCCGCCATCTTGCGTGACTCCGTCGTCGTCATCGTCGACATCGTGCGTACGCGCCCACGAGCAATGCTGCTAACCATGATCACCATGAGAAAATAAACTCATGGGTTTCCACTTCTTTCCTTATATGAGTATGGGGCTCCACTTGGCGGCCCCTCGGGCCGCCGGAGCTCCGCTATAAACCTTACCACATCATCTTTTCAACATTTTTCTTGAAGTTTAAGTGCAAAATTTGTGCCAGGAAACGGTAATTCATAATTTTAAAAATAAAGTTTTAGTCACGTGACCAGCTACGGACTTTCTCATTTTGAGCAAATGGTGCGGGTTTGAAAAACCAAATCACCATTATTATGTTTAAGAGATGACCCACTAATAGTGTTTCGGAGGCAAAATCATATAACTTTCGTTTTCATAAAAACGATGTCACATGACCTCTTAGTGCAACTGGCCTATTACCGCTAACTTTTAGGAGCGAAATCGTAAAAAGCTAGACCGGTCAGGTGTGTAAGATTAGCCAATCAAATTCTAGGATTTAAGATTCCGGCCCGCTCAGATGCTTGAGATTAAAAAATATCCTCTTCCGTATCTGATGAAGATAGTAGAGAGATTATTTTTTCTCGCGAAAGGCAGAGAAGGTCACGTGACCTGCCATTTGCCGCGTTTGCCGTTTGCCGGCCGCCGTTTCTACCCCAGGAGGACATTTTCCCCGTTTGGAGGAAACGCGAAAACGTGACTATTTCTACCCCATTTTAACCGACTATTTCTACATTTTGATCGCTTGCTTTTATAGCTATGCTTCGTTTATCATCCCACGTCTACTCAGAACTGCTTGTAAAGCTAAAAGAGTTTCAAATTCAAGCGGAAAATACATTACTTCTCCCTATCGGTCATTTTTTCTAGTCGCAGTGATTGGCGACCGAGAACATTTTCCATACATTTGCTTAGTATAAAAGGATCAAAGATTAAGAAATTTGGGCCTGGCCTGTGAACTGGACTGTACTTCAGTTAATATTTATAACAATAAGTTGAAAAAGTTTGTTTTTGAAGAAACACTAGTCAAGTTTTGTAAGTTCCAAGTTCCGCTACGTCGTTGGGCAAACATCGCGGACGGAACGGCAAACAACAAACGGCTACTTGACGTTCAGTGTTCGCCGTTTTCTCGGTGCTTAATCTTATAACATTGGTGGCCCTTTAGTTTTGGATTTTAGAAAATATGACGTCACGTGCAACCCAGGAATTAGAGGTACGGACGCAACCTACATTCGAAACTTGATGAGATTGGTCGCTTAGGTTTCTAGTTGAAGTGGATGTCAAATAAAAAACTGAGCACATTAATTTTCTTACCGTAAGTTCTAAGAAAATTGTTCTGCTGCACCAAACCTCTGTACAAAACTGTGGAAATCCTACGAGTTGAAGTAACAAGTATCTTCTCCGACTGAGTTATTTGGTAAGAATGATTGACATTGTCCGGATAGCAAAGTGGATCAAGAAATGAGCTTCATCGGTTTCCTGCTGTACGAAAAAAATCATGAAAGACCAGCAATATAGTTCTAAATTATAAATGACCCTATTAGTACATCAACGATTTATCGTCGATATTTTGCACCTCATGAAAACCGAAGACTTTTAGCTAAAGACCTCAAATTCATTTCACTCAGCTAATAAGTAGCCTCCTACGCATACGTTCTTTGGCTTGTCACCCACGAACGTCTGCTTAACGGACCGGTCACTCCCGTTCGGTGGCGGTTAGCCCTTGTTTTGAAAGAACCAATCTGCTGTTACGTTAATGTTGACACGTCTGTCGTTTGCCATATTTGCTTATGCATTGAGATATTTGCTTTCAAGGGGCAAAATGTGGAAAATAAGATTTTTTTCCGTAAAATGTTTCCTACCTAAATTCTATATTGTGGCGCTGGGTCTGGCTGTTTCATGAGAACTGTTCTTGGGTTGCACGTGACGTCATCATTTTCTAAAATCTAAACCTAAAGAGCCACCAAATTAACTTAACTTCATCAGGCATGAGAGGAGGTAAATTTATATCTGCAAACAACTTTTCAGCTCAATATCTTGTTTCGTCTAAAAACAGGCACATTTTAAATTTCAGAGTTATGGCGGTCCGTGACATAAAGCTATGAAGGTGTTTGTCCAAAAATATATACTTTATCTCGGGATTTTGAGCCTTTTTAGAAGTTAAAGTAATAGAAAAAGTACTGACTTAGATGTTTGCTTGATCAGTTCAGATAATCGATGGCCTAGATAGCGAAAAAAAGGTTTAGTTGTTTACGCTATTTTCCGACCGCCATGTTAGTGTTCCTTGGTGGTACACCAACATGGTGGCTCCATACTGGGCTCTGTAAATTTGTGCAAAATATTTTGCAAAATATTTCAAGTTTGAGAAAACGTGCAGACCTAACACTTGCAGAAGTGTCTTATTTATTCATCCCCTGTAACATTATATTTTCTTGACTTCATAAACTGAAGGGTTTTTAAATTA
>JAEMPF020023110.1:0-12547 GCA_022496165.2 Catalaphyllia jardinei | reverse complement strand
GCAGATAGTGATGGAAATATTATTAATATAATTAAAAAAGTACCCCAAATAGGATACAAAAATAATAATGGTTATTTAAAAGTTTCTGTGAGAAAACATGGCCAATCAGGTCAGAAAGTATATCTAGTCCATAGATTCATCTGGGAATGTCACAATGGATTGATACTAGATGGAAAGGTGATCGACCACATCAATAATAATAAGGAAGACAATCAATTATCTAATCTCCAACTTATAACACCACGAGAAAATAACAAAAAATCAGCTAAATTGAGGGATTACTCATTTGTTGCAAATAATTGTAAAAATAGAAAATGTATAAAAGCAACCAACAAAAATACAAATGAAGTTTCATTTTTCAATAGCTTGAATTCAGTCAATCAGCATTTAGGCATCAACGCTGGTTTAGTTAAAATGGCTTGTGAGGGTCTCAATCATTGCAAATCAGGTAAATCAAAGAAAGATGGTTATTATTATACATTTGAATATATTAAACAAGAAGACTTACCAGCTGATTACAAAAAATCGGCTAATATAAGACCGCGAAGAGTCTCAGATGAAGAAAAAAAGAAACACCGATTGGAATCTATTAAAAAATGGCGAAACAAGGAATACCAATGTCCTAACTGCAACCGAGTTTATAATAATAGTTATAAATATCTTCATAAGAAACATTGCAAAAATAGCCAAAAGTAATACTATTTTTGGCTACCGATTGATAGCAATAATCAGTATTGATAACTGTAATTCATGATATAATATGATAATCATACTATATCATCTTATCAATATAATATTACATAACTTGTGTTTAAAACACTTTCATATATTTCCTAAATCCTTCATTGGAATCCAGCTATTAAAATCATCACTGTATCCCTTCCATTTAACTAAAGCTTGTTTCTTCTTATAGTTCCTCTGAATGACTTTATCAATGCGGAATACATCCTGTTTGGCTTTCAATAATTCAGATTCATAGAAACTCCCTTGAATATCTTCATTTCTGAGATCTCTTATTTTATAAGTTATTGGATTTGTGTATTGGATCTTATCAACTGTGAACACTTCTTCTGTCCAGTTTGGTGTATAACCCTTATCAAACACATTCCGTTTATACTTAGATATTCGGACCTGATCACCTATTTTAAATTTTGGTTTCTGTTTTGATGTTTCCATATCACCGTATAAATTGAAGTAAACTATACCCTCATTCTTTTTCTTTGAAGCTTCAACTGGTGTCATTTTTATGCTTGAATGTTTTGTGTTGTTGTATTGTTTTACTAGTTTAGGTAACATGTCTAGATACATTGTATTACCTTGAACGGTGAACTGCTTCCACATTTTGGATTTAATTGTCCTATTCCATCTTTCAACTACTGATGACTTCTCTTCATTCTCAGTTGAGTACATTTGCATCCCATTTTTCTCTAATAGGTCTTTCACATGTTTGTTATAGAACTCTTTTCCCTTGTCAACCCAAATATATTGTGGTTTTCTACCTTCTTTGAATATTGTTTTGAATGCTTCAGTGACAGATTCGCCTTTTTTATCTTTCAATGGAACGATCCAACCATATTTGCTGAAAAGAAGATATCTGTAACCTTTGTTCCATTTACTGAACTGCTGCATTTCAACTAGATCACTTGCCCATATTTCATCGATATGATTTGTGATTACACGCCGCCGAGTGAAGTTACGTTTTATGGGTGTATGTAACTCATCTGCTAATTTTTCTTGCCAGTTTTCTTCACTCGACGGCTTTTCCCGTTTTTTGACTTCACACCCATTCCCAACTTTGACTTAGTTGCTATAGCATTTCTGGCAATAGTATGTCCCCATTGTCGATCTTTCCATGGAATGGCATCGAGAGCCTTAACCATCTTACGATCAGCCTCATTCTTACACTTCACTTGATCACCTTTTGGTTTATTACCACAAACTGAATAGTCAACATCGTGCTGCATACTGACTGCATCTGTTCTACCTGTTGGTTGTTGATATATCTCAAGTATCTGACCAGTGTTGGGATCATACCTCAGTTGCTCTTCAAGAGGGTTACCAGGGCCTGTATACTTATGTCCAGGCATCACAAACCCTTTTTTTGGTGCAACCTTGAGAATAGCATTATGGATGTCTAATCCTCTACCATAACCTTTCCATTTGATCCATGAGTTGTATGATCTGCTACCTCCAGCATCTTTGTAAGCTTTGTACTGTCTCTTGTATTCAGCAACTAAGGCTCTACCCTCTTTTGCACTCACTTCAGGTCCTTTGAATAATCCTGGTGCTGTTAATACATTCCAACCTTTTTTGAAATCAACAAATGGAAATGGTATTGGTAGTCCTTTTCCTTTTATTGGTGATATTTTTTAGATAAATCTGATGTAAAACTATCCAAAGCTTGATCGAGATATTGGTTAGCCGTCTCTTTTATTTTTTGTTTTACTATATCTGATTTAACAGCCTTTGCAGCACCAGCTCTTCCAAGATTGAATAAACCTTTAACACCACTTTTGAGCAGTTGTTCTCCTAGTAAGCCCCCAGCCTGTGAGGGCTCAATCAGTTTCCCTTGTTCTTAACAAATTTAGTCTTTGTTATCCCACATTCAGCACAAGTGCACTTTAACATCATACGCCCATTTTTAGCTTGAGCATATCGTTCACTACCTGGAACGCATTCAGTTTGTTTCTTCTGTTTAACACAATATGATTTCACCATTTATATATATAATTTAGATATTTTTGAAGTAATTGATGATGAATCTATGATTGACACTTGTATCAGACATATCAAATTTAGCATTATGCACCGTATCAAGAATGGATCTACCCTTCTGTCTTTCCAGTAGATAGTATAAACACCAATAACCACATAACACTGAATCACGTTCTTGTATCTCATCCGTTGAATACACTAATTGTTTTCCACTTGTGGCCATATATTTCTCAACCTCTGATGGCATATTCAATCCAAAAGAGTCGAAGTATTCACAAAATCTATTAATGTTTCTATAAGCTACCCAATGTGTACCTGGTCCAATATGGTTATCAAGACACTTCTGAAGTATTTTATACCAAGTTGTTTTACCCAATCCATCAAATCATGATTTGATAATGGTTTGTTTATAAAATAGCTCCTATCAATGGAATGCTGTTGAAAGGACTGTTTGGACCTAGAAGAAGACCTTTTCCTTTTCCAATCTGATTTTTATTCCAACTACCAAAGAATGGTGGTGGTTGATATGGCATTATCATCTTATTTTTTTTACCTCGACCTTCTGTTTTTGGTGGAATGTATACAGGAATTGATCTTCTTGGTCTTGATTTTTCAACATGCAAACCTCTTCCGGTCAAAGCTTTTAAAACCATTGGAATCCCAATACTGGCAAGTAAAGTACCAAGGAAACCACCTGATTGTTTTTTTGTTGGTCTTATATGAACACCTGAACCTGATTGAAGGGCAGATAGAATGTCCTGCTTTTGTTTTGCAGTTAGTAGGTGTTTGTTTGCAATGAGCTTATCAATCTTATTTTGTGGAATGAGTAAACCACCTTTCTGTACTCCTTTTCCAGATATCTTTTTAACAATTTGCTGTGCTCCTGCACTAGATGCCCCTGCTAAAGCTGCCAATCCCATAGTTTTCGCAATTGTTGGTCCAAATGCACGCGCAAGAGCTAGAGCTGAGGTTAGTAAACTGCCACCAACTTGCTTTCTGATATTAGTCTTGGAAAGTTTGATGTCCATACCTTTCTTCAATTTCCGATTCTTCTCCAATCTGTTCTTCACTGTAGCTGGGACATATAGAGTGTCATTTCCATTAATAGTCATTAGTTAGCCTTATGACGACTGTTTCTCTTTTACTATAAGCATCACCAATATTCTTCTTCTGATTTTTTGATAGTTTAACATTTATTGCAAAAAGTTGAGTCATTTCTTGTATATAATATATGTTATATAATTTCCTATTACAAAACATATTTGAAATGAAGAATATTTAATTATTAAAATTGATTATTTTACATAGACCTCAGTATCAATTTTCCACTGGTCTTTTTTAATTCAACATCCTGTTCAAAAAGCACAAGTGAGTAGATTGTGTATGCTGCGTTAGTGGCACCACTTAATTTATAATGAAAAGTTAATTTGGTTGTACCATCTCTGATATCTGTCGATTGTTTTGTTAAATCAAAGTAAACAAATGAAAAAATGGAATTGAAGTTTGTCCTGGTGAGGAGAGTATCATGAGCATATTCATTATTAGCATGAACATATTTCATTACATCTCGGAAAACTCGTGATGGTTCGGCAACAGGTGTATAAGGAACTTCTGGATAATCTATTCCATTTCCCACTACGAGACGACATTCAGTTAATTGTTGATCGGCGGGTGAAAAGGTGTTGTATAAGTATTTATTAACTGTCTGTGCATCATCACTCGCATCATTGATAATGAAAACAAAAACATGTCTTGATTTGTTAATCCCTGTTGAAATACGGTAGTTACCCGACGCTTGTTGTGTTGAATCACCTTTTGAAACCAATTCACGAAGATAGGACCACTTTTTATCTATGAAAAATTCGTCTGAAAATAATTTCAAACCAGCTGCGTTGAAGGTTATACGAGGTATTATTAGCTGAAATTTGGTAATGACCACACGGCAATCAGCTCCTCCTGTCCTCCATACTAGGTTTGCGTCACTCTCAATTAGTACGTTCAACTCAATTTTGGTATTTGGAAGAAGTTCTCTATGGAGGTTCTCAAAAAAGCCGTAGCGATTCAGTGGTATTTCTACATTCACCACAGCATTATTAACTAATAATGCTTTTCTGGCGACATAACCTGAATTGTATCCCTCTACTCTTGCATTATTATCTGCTGCTGTGAACTCAGTTAATACAGTATTTCAGGATTTGTCAAGATAAAAGAACTCATTAGTTCCCTGACTTTTAACATACCCATTTGAATATTCTAGTAAGTTTTTAATATTAGTTGCATGATTGACTTCTGAACAATCAAAAACAGAAACACCATTCATTTTGACATCTAGTTTATTAATAAGAGCGAATGAAGAATTGACAATCCCACTCCGAACATTATCAGCAATATTACCACCATCTGCTAGAAGTTGTAATTTGAAATCAACATTGAATCTGGCATTATACCAATCAAAAGGGGTTATTTCTCCACTATTATCAACGACAATACGATGATTGTTTTTTTTTTGATGATCGCAGGAACTGTCAATGCTTTATCAAGTTCAAAAACAACGTCTTCATACCTCTCTACGTATTTTGGATTTCGATAATTCGTCATATATTAATAGATTAGATAAATTTTCTTCTTCTCAGCTTTCCACCTGAAAGTATCATATTCACTCTGTCATTTATCTCATCAGTAGTTAATTTTCTCGGTTCTGATGCTGATACATTTACAGTCGGTTCCATCATGACTGGTGGGACTGTTGTTCTATTCTTACCCAAAAGCTCAACTATCTTATCACCAGCCTTCTTACCAGCATATTCACCAGTTGTTGTAGCCGCCTTTGTTGCTGTTTTTCTAAATAGTTTCTTTCCAACTGCTTTGAAAACATCGCTCAGACCTTCACCGTGTATAGTTTCATCATACACATGTTTCATCACATATTGATCCAGATCTGGATCATACCACCGTTTGAACTCACTGTATCTCATATATTATAATATTATACTATATCTCCCTCGATCGTAGAAACAGTTCAATATACCAATCTATCCCATTCAAATCAATTGGAGTCCCAGATGAATCAGTAACATAAAACCGCATTGAAGATATTAAATGACTTGATACTGGACTATATGCAAGAAAACGAGGTTTGTAAGTAAATGGAAGGGATCTGACAAGATTTTCAACGGGAATAACAGCCACTGTGTTTGAAGATTGACCATCAGTAATGCTAGGTAACCACAGTTGATATGTACCTCATCTACCCCTCTTGTGATATCGGGGAGGTATGTTCCATACTCTGTTTGTTCAATCTTTTTTGAATCGAAGCCAATCAGTTTTCTGAAATCTAAGTTTGTGAGATCTAATTGAAAATTATTTTCTAATTCAACCAAAACTCGATAAGTGGATAAGATAAAATAAAGATTGATGCCATACTTTTCTTCATCACCATCCTTTATAACATGCCCTTTATCCTTCATGTACTTTTTAATGTATTCATCAATGTCATCATAACTGTACATACCATCAATAAATGTGATTGTTTCCCAATCTGTGCCACCATTATGACTGTATTTTATTTTATTATTACCATATGATTGTCTGATGTTGTACCAGCTGTAGGTCATTGATATCATTCTAACAGCTAGTTCATGCTTCAAATGATGAGATAGTTTAATAGGTTCGTTGAATTTGGTTGTGAAATCATGACTCAAACTAACACCTAACTTTTGTCTGTTTTTTGATGAAAAACGTAGTAAGAATTCACTCATATATTATTATATTAGATATTCTTTCATCAGATCATTCATTTGTTTGTTATCTATCACATTCAATTTATTCAGTTTATGAACTATCTTCACAAATTCCTCTTTTACAGCTCTGCTATTGTTTCCAGCAGACATAGACCCCCCAAGGAGCTCTAAACGTGAAAGTAAATCTTCTGGATTGTTATAATAGACTATACCACTTCCAAGTTTTGAATACTTCTTGGATGTTCTATGTATTGGTATTTCACTCAGTCTATTGAGGTCATTGAACACAGATCTTGCTAGTTCAGAGTATTTCTTTTTGTTGTTGAATCGTTTTGTAAGTAGATCAAGTGTGTCAAAGTCAGCTTGTTTGTCATATACTTTCTTACCGTCCTTGTGAGCCACAACTTTCAGATGCCCATACAGCTTTGGAAGATTGATAACCAGACCACCATACTGTCCTCTTTGTGTAGGCGTTTCGTTTTGGTTGATTGTACCTAATGAAACCAGTACCTGTTGAAGTGGGGGGTTTTGGTGGTATTTGTGGTTTTGATTGTCCTTCTGCGCCCAATTTTGCGACTTTCACTAATCTTAAATATCCACTTAGTGCTTTTGACTCTTTTTGTGCAGTTTTCTTGATGACTGAATTTTTGCTATTCATTTTGCCTGTTGTGCTAGATATTTTTTTTTTAACCTCAGATTCTAATGGAATATTTGTTAATGTTGGATCGAAACCGAATTTTTTTATGATTTCTGTATCACTGGGATTTAATAAAGATTGGGGTTCTTCTTTTCCTTTTTCTCCTTTTTCTACTTCTTCTCCTTCTTCCCCTTCTTCTCTAATTATATTCAACGGATCGAAATCAGATGGCAAATCATCTACCCATCTTTGAATTCCAGATACAGATCCTTGTTTAGACATAATATCACTCAATACATCAACAGACTTGATCAACTCCGATTGATTCTCTTTTAATTGTTTAATGACTTCATCCTGTTTTTGGTCAACGGTTTCTTTGTTTTCTTGTAGTTTTTCAATTAACTTGTTCTGTTTTTCATTAATTGTTTTCTTGACATTTTTCTGAACATCAATGGAAGGTTTTAATATTTCTGATGTATCATAATACAAATCCTGTTTTTGTGTTTGATAAGCCTTGATAACTTTGTGTACTTCTTTCACCTTATTTCCAGCTTCAATTTTATTGTTAATGAGCTTTTGAATTTGTTCAATATCCATATATTAGTATGTTAGATAAAATAACTTATCTCAACTTATCTCAACTTATCTCAACTTATCTCAATTTATCTCAATTTATCTAACATACTCATATATATGGACATACCAAACTATGATAGTGGTGAGAAATCAAATAATTGTTTCAAACAATTATACAGATACATGCCAAAAAACACATTCAGGATGCTCATAGCGGGTAACTCTGGATCAGGCAAAACGAATCTATTGAGTCATATTTTACAACATCCACTGATTTATTATGATCAGATCCATTTGTATGCCAAAAATCTGGATCAGGATAAGTATTTAAATTTAATTGATAAGCTGAGTGGAATAAGTGAACATGTTGGTTACCCGGTTTTGGTAGCGAGCAATGATGAAATCATACCTGTTGACCAGCTACAAGACACCGATATGCAGAGAGTTGTTATATTTGATGATTATGTGTGTGAAAAAGTGCAGAAACCTCTGATAGACTATTTCATTCAAGGACGACATAAAAACTGCTCTGTGATATATCTCACACAATCCTTTTACGGATGTCCTAAAGCGATCAGATTGAATTGTAGTCATTTTTGTTTGTACGATTTTCCATCCTCAAGAGAAAGGAATCTGATATCTCAAGAATTAGGAATTGATAAAGAAAAGTACATCAAAGCAGCTGATAAACCATACTCTTTCTGCTATGTAGACAAACCAATGAAAAAAGTGAAGAGAAACTTTTATGGAAATATATAATTTATTAGTATATGGGAATATTTAATGACTATTCACGAAACGATCATATTAATCAGATCAAAACTTCTGAACGAGGACCACCAGGACCACAAGGACCTCCTGGTGTTGGATTCAAGTTAACTGATAATGGTAATTATGATATTGATGGAAAACGATTGACTGATGTAGCTGACTCAATTAATGATGGTGATGCAGTCAGTTTGAAAGTGTTGAAAGAACATACTAAAGTCAGTCAAAATAGTTATCATTTCCAACCAAGTTTTCGATTTTATAAAGACTTTGGTGATAAGAGTCAATTAACTGTAAAACAACCACCGAATACATCACAAGACCATTTTTTTCAAAATCATAAAGCGCATAATGATGCATATATAATTGAGAAAGAAGGTTATGATACTGGTTTTGGTGGAGAAGCATGGTCTAGTATAAAAATGAATGGTAATCAATTAGAGAGTGGTACTTATACCTCTGTTTTTGAAATATTTGTTATTGGTGATGCTGGTGGTTTTCTTGTTGATGATACAATAATTTTCAATGTCTATGTTGACAGTCATTTCGTCATGAAAACATTTGACAGTGATAAAATTGATGGTAAATACACCAAATCAATCATTCAATTCACAACTGATGGAAGAGCTGGAGTAGATGATGGGATAAAATTCCAAATTAGATATTATGGTTCTCAATACAATAAAAACATTAAATTTCTGTTTTATTCAAGAGTGGTGAGGGGTAAATACTCAACAATTTTCGACCATACTATTTTTAATGTCCGTGATGTTGTTGATAATCATATAATTCTCTATTTTGAGAATTTAAATCTCAATGGTAATCTTATTGATGGTTTAGGTGATCCTGTAGCATATGATAATGCTGCTAATAAGAAGTACGTTGACATTGAAATAGCAAAAGTCCATATAGATACTACACCATTACTTCCCAGAGATGGAAGCAGACCAATGTTTGGAGATCTAAATATGGAAAACAATTATATTCTCAATGTTAACAATGTCTCTGATCATCAACCAGATGATGAATATAGTGTTATAATAAAAGATTTGAGAAGTGTTGTTAATAAAGGATATTTGAACTCAAATTTTATAAAGTTAAAAGATAAAGATGGAAAACAATACTTTGATCTTAATCAAAATATAATAAAAAATTGTGAACCTTATTATGATGGTATTTTTGATGATAACAGTTTAGTCAGCAAAGCATTTGTCGATTCTCAAATTGCTAAAATACCACATGCTGCAAATACAGACAAATTTATTAATGTTGATGGCACAGCAGCAATGAATGCAGATTTTAATGCTGGTGGACATTTCATTGATAATGTTAAAACAATTGTTGAAGATGATGGAGAAAATCCAAATTATGATCAAATAAAACATAAAGCTGTTAATTTTGAACTTTTAAAAAGTACACGAGACTATTTAGTCCGTTTCATTTCTGAGATAGATTATTTATTAACAGATGGAAGTGAAGCAATGACTGGAAATTTAGATATGGGAAATCAAAATATAATTAATTTGAAAGAAGCAGATCACCAAGCCACATATGCTGCTAATGTAAAATTTGTCGCTAATGCAATTGTTGATAATAATACAGTTATAAACGGTATAATTGATAAGAAAATTAAAGAATCAGAAGAGAATTCAATTGAGTCCATTGAAAAAGAAAATGTATTCAAAAGAGTGATGGACAATGATGAGTTCAAAGAAGATGATGATGACATTCATAAAATTGGAGTTCAGAATAAAGATTTTCATTCAGTGAATAAAAAAGCTTACGAATTCAAAAGTGATTATGATTCAAGTATAGGTTATTATAGTACCAGACTATCAATTGATTTGGTATATTTACCAAAAGGTTCTTACACAATGGTTTATGAAATGTATGTTGAAGATGGTATTACAATTGATGAGATAAATGCATCAAGTGGAACTCTATCAGTGATTAAAATAAATTCAAAAATAAATGGAATAAGTACAAGAAGCATCATCCATTTTTCTAAAAACATCATCTTTCCCAGTTTTGATGATTTAGATATTGACATAAGATTGAAAAATAAAACTAATCCCCAAACTACTATTTATGTTATTGTTTATGGTGTGAAAGGTCAAGTCAATAATGTACCAGTAAATCTTTGGGATCGTCTTTATTATTATGACAATGATTCCATCAAATATGAGGTACCAATCGATATGAAGTCTAAAAAGATAGTAAACCTTGCAGATGGTACTGCTGATAATGATGCTGTCAATAAAAACAATTGGATTTATTAGATAAAAAATATAAATATTTCACATATGTTGAACAGTTAAAACATAATAATGAAATGACCGTCAAATTCCCACAAACTCACATATGGAAACCATCAATATCATTTCCATTTGAATTAGTTCCAAACAATAATACAAAATTAAAGATAAAACTTGATGGTTGGTATCATATCATTTATACTGATAATGTTAGATATGGAGGACATTTTCAAATTCATGATGATACTAATAATGTTATTCTTTTCAATAATTATCTGGTTTATAGTAATTCTTTTTTACCATTTACCATTAATGCCATCTTCAAAATTGTCATTGATAAAAATCAGGCAGATTATGTTGAAATAATATTAAAGAATACTAAAATAATCGTGAATAATAAAAGTCCCCAATTAGAAGGTTTAAATCAAAGTACTTTTTTTATAAAGTATATGGGTCCTTGAATATAAATATATAAACTAATATATATGAAAGAGTTGGGAAAAAGCATATTCAACTGGAATCACATTTCAGATGAACTAACAGAAGAACAGGTAAATGAATTAAAATCTTACTATCGCACATATCATAAAAAGTGTTTTGCTTACAAGCTGGCATTGAAACGTTTCAAAGAATGGAAATTATTAGGCAACTCATTGTCCATCATATTTGCATCTGGAGGTTTAGCAAGCAGCATAGCAACTGGTGGCATCAGTTTCATTGCAATCAGTACAGCAGCACTTTTGATTCAGGGTTGGATGTCACATAAAAACCTTGATCTCAAGATCCAAAATTGTACTTACGCTTACCAAAGCTATCAACATCTTCTGAATGAAATAAGGGATATGATGAGAAGTGGAAATTACAATTCATGTCTTCATAATACAATGAAGAACATTGATGATTATGTGACAGACAACAGTCCTTTTATTGATAAGTATCTTAGTAAATACGATGAAAAATTCACTTGTTAATTATCAACTGGATTCTATCACCTTTCAACGACAGAACCTTTTCCCAATATTTTTTATAATATTTCAATGTCCTCTTGGACTTCGTTACATTGATATCTTTGTTAGGAAGCCCGAGCATCTCGAATAATTGCTTTATAATAAATTTAATACTAATCATCCGTTTACGCTCATCATTAACCTTATGAAGAACACTATCAATCTCAATGAATACTTTATGGATCTTCTCTATTTGTTGAAAAGTCAATTGAATATTAGTCTTAAAATATATACTATTTATCACATTCTCAATATGGTATTTTCAATGATATACCGATTTTTGTTGTATCAAATACATTTTGTCATAGAAGTTGACGTTCTCTGTTACAAAATCATAACCATGAACTAAACCACAATTCATACAAGCATTCATACCATTTACAGTTTCCATATCCTGTTCACTACAGCATTGCTCAACTGTTTTAGTAATTGTTGTTAATTGTTTATCACAGAATAGACACATCATTTCATTATTATTAATACATTCATCGTGAATAACAGTGCTGCAAGTCATCTTATATTATTAAATGAGATTAGATTTAATACTATCCCAATTTACTTCAAATCTCAACTTTTGTTTTATTGGAAAAAAATTCTTTACTTTTCATGGTCATCTCATAAGTTCCACAATCCTGAATATGTTTCAATATACATTTATACATCAAACAAAACTCACCACCGCACTGACATTTTATATAATATGTTTTGCATTTCTCTTTACAAATATCACATTTTTTGTTTTAAACAGATTCATTATATATTATAAATAGAAAATAATTTATATTTTTCTCAATAATGATTTAAGGTTTTTGTTCCAGACTGATGTCCCGGGTTTTGGTCTGGATAAAA
>JAEMPF020023108.1:0-12550 GCA_022496165.2 Catalaphyllia jardinei | reverse complement strand
GTGTCCATCAAGCCTCAGTTTGTCAGTTGTTGTTTCTGACGAAAAGAAAAAATAAAAACATGTCAAGAAGAGCTTTTGAACAGCGGTAAACTCCAGATGCTTTAGAGTACGAAATATTTTAATGTAACGAATGTTCAGATTGTTTAAAAGTACACTGATTGCTGTACAGCTGTAATTACAAGTAAGTAAGAGTCACTGGCCCTGCCTGTTGAAACTATGACAGAAAAAATACTTATAAATACTGTAAAGCGGTAAGCTGATTTAAGGAAACTGGTCAATACAGTCAGAAATGTTTGATGACCAGAAGGTAGAAAGCAAAAGACTAAACTGTATCGCAGTGAAATACAATATAGTAAATGTTATACGGTAAATGTTTTGTTTTCAATACATGCACTTTTAATATTTTGTTCTCAGTACACACACTGTAATGAGTTCCAGTTGAATGTCTGTGTGTAATTTTACACACAGTGTCATGTCTTTGCATGTTCATGTAATTACACATATTTTTGTGCATTACTGTATTTTGTTTTTGAGGTGCATGAAAAGTGCATAGACACTGCTTATGTTATGTGCGTGTAGTAATGCGTTTTAGGCATGTGTAATGCTGCAATCTCTTCCAGTACTGTACCATGAAAGGACTAGAAATATTTCTTCTCACTCCTGGTTGGGAATCTAGTCCACTGAGGGGTTAGTGGGATGGCACATACACAAGTACCTGACTGTAAATTTTGTTTTATAATTGGTTGAAGAGAGGCACTGTACAAGTAAAGTGTCGTGCCTCAACACAACAAGAACTCAACATAATGATAATGCTTGACTCAACACAATGACCTCATGTATTATTGCACAACATACTAGAACCTGTTTTGGGCGGACACTGGCCAGGGCCCCAATATTGTCTGCTAACACAGTCATTCAAAACTCTACTAGTTGTTCAAAACTGTATCTAAATCCTCTTCACAGACACCCTGAAGAAGCAAAGAAGGAGCCATCATTTTGTATGAACACATACACAGCTACATACTCACTATCTATCACAGAATAGCTAGTGGTTAGTGTAACCAATCAGAAAACTCCATTCGTGATAGAGCTCTTGTAGATGTACTAATGTCTAATAACTTACACTCTTGAACTTACACGGTTTTTTTATTTTTAAATTTTAGCTATGTCAGCAATCAGGAACACCTTTTGGCACTCTTCAAGTTGGCAATGGTGCACCACTAAAGCGTGAAGTCAGCAGAAAACTAATTGGAATACAACTCTGTGACAACTGGTACATAGGGGGAGTTCCACCAGGCCTGGACATGCTCAACAAAACCAAAGGTCAAACTGCTCCATCATTTTCTTTTGTTGGATCTATCAAAGATGTGCAAGTAAATGGAGAAACTATCAACTTTGCAGGTAGTACATTATTTTGATATGTACAATTGTAACTGGGTATAAATAAAAGGCCCCTAGATTTTTTGGCCAATTTGAGGGTGCTCAAAAATAGCTGAATATTGGCATATAGGCTTCGTTTTACCTGAGAAACATTGCTCTGAATTTTTTTTGCACTGGGTTGCTTGTGAATCAGAGAATTGTAATGGAGGAGAGTGTATACCTAAGGCTTCCAACCCTCTGGACTTTGTCTTTCTCTGTCCCTTTGGAAGGATTGGAGTGCAGTGTCAAACAGGTGGGTACGCAATTGAACCATGGATTAAGACAGTGGACCACTCTGACTATGTCAGGCTTTTCCAACTGCTTCATTCAAATGCAAACAAGAAAAAAAGCTTCACCACTTGATTTACAATGTTATTCTTAGATAGAAAGGTCAATTATTGTAAAGCGCCTTGAACATAGGACATGAGCGCTATATAAATTACCTATTATTATTATTATTATTATTAAGTTAAGTACACAAAGCATTGTCCAGAGATTCCATTGTAAACTCATGCAGAGAAATGTATGCCAAGCACTTGCATGTACAAATCTACATGTACAGTTCTTTGTATTTCCACGAGTTTGCAATGGATTGTTGCATGTATGAAGCTTTGGATTTGCACTCATTTCAGCATGATAAATTGCTCTAATTTGATTGCTTTTTGTTTAACCCCTTCACCACCAGTGGCCAATTACAGATTTTACTCTGTCTTATGCAAGACGATTTTACTCGTCAAAGGGAGACCCTTGGTGGTGAAAAGGTTAATATAAAAAAATAGGTATCATTACTTTTGTGTGGTCCATTGTCACACTTTTTTGTCATTTAGTTCAGTGATAGAAGAATTAACTGGAAAATGTCAGAACTGACAAGTAACCAAAAAAAACATACTACTGTAGGTACACACATCAGATTTCCTAGGTTTAATTTAATGTATACATTTGTAACCGACTAGTTCTTTAAACTCTGCAATTTCAAATTCTCCTTTTTATTTGAATTGTATTTGCCTGTCATTCATTTACTACCCATTATTTTGACCTCCAGATACAGTATTGTAAACTGTTTTTTTGCTTAATTCCCTTAACATTCAAAATAGTGCAGTTAAACTACTGTATTCAGTGTTGGCTTACATTCACAGTACAGTGTACATGTGTTTTATTAATTGTAATTTGTATCTTATTTTCAGTGATCAACATCACAATTCCACTGTTCACCATTATACAAGATTCCCCATCATACCTTGAGTATCCAGCACCCAGAAGTACAGTAAACAGCTTCCATGTTACATTCCAGTTTCAACTTTACAATGCCTCCACATCTTCGAATGATAGCCTGTTGGTTTACAGTGCACAGAATGAATATCTAGGCAGTGGAGATGATTTTGTTTTTGCAGTTAGATTGAAGAACAACATGGTGGTGCTACAATATAACCTTGGTGCGGGCAGTGCACAAATTTGTAGTGAGCCGTTGAACCATAGTAAGGAGTGGCATGTGGTGGTGGCTGGACGAGATGGGCTTGACGGCTGGCTTTATGTTGACGATCAGCCGCAGAAAGAAGGCAAGTCTGATGGTTCTCATGTTGGATTGAACCTGGCTGAGCCACTCTACATTGGAGGCATTCCTGACCCACGCCAGATTCCAAGTGTACTAGAGTTCAAAAGTGGAGGCTTTCATGGCTCTATCTATGATGTGGCAATTAGATTTGGCACCAACAGACAATTCATCAGGCTGTCAACTTCAACAAGTGCCCAAGCGGCATCCAAAGAGTGGGCTGTGTTGAAAGGAAAAAACGTTGGAGATGGAGACTATGATGAGTGCTCTTCCCGTACACCACCATGTTATAATGGAGAAAACTGCACATGTGAAGGTGCAACATACCTCTGCTCCTGTCCTGGGGAATGGGCTGGTCTGTACTGCAGCAGTCGACGTGTGCCATGCTATGGATATGACAATCCCTGTATCAGTGGAATTTGCCGTCCAGATGGACATGATATAAAGTGTGACTGTCCATTAGGGAAAACAGGGCAATTTTGTGACCAAGGTGTGTAAAGTTGACCTTGATTCATTAGTTTTCGTTTGCAGTATTCCTGTGCAATTACTTGATATGATCCTGTTCATTTGAGGTCATTACAGATTCAAGATGCATGGTAATTGGAATTACATGTATGTGAGTAAGAAATCATTTGGAAGTTTAGGATGCCGAAAGCTTATTGCAGTACAAGCAGGCATTGCTCTGAACATTTGAATTACCGGTACACTTTATGCACTTGTACCTACTGCACAGCACAGTATTGTTCAGACATTTAAACTCTACTTAACAAATACATTCCATGTATCTGTGTGTCTGGTAATAGATCACAGATGGCGTCAAATGTGGTAAGAACAAAACAAGTGTGCCACCGATGTTCTTCATATTTTGACATCATCTGTGATCTATTCCTGAACAGACACATGACAACATGGAATCTACATGTACTTGTTTTACATTATAATAAAGAAACCAAAAAATGTTAATGATGTCATCAATGCATCTGCCCTGCAAGTGATCATGTGTAAGAACCAATCAAATTGCATGAATAATTCAACATAGAGAAAAAATGTTAGTATGTACTGCTTTTCACACTGATAAATGCCCCGTTGCAGATCTTTTTGTGTGTATTTGAGCAGGCAGGTTTGTCATTTTCTTATGTACTGATTTTCTTGTTTCTTTGATTCTATATATTTTTATCGCAACACCGCTGTTCCAGAATTTTTCATACATGCTTTTTCCAAAGACCTACATAAGAACTAATACCCAGATCAAAATCAAGTTCAAACCCTTGGCCCTCGATGGAATTCTGTTCTATGTCTCTCGTGATGATCAAAGCACATCAGGAGACTTCTTGTCCATTATTGTGCATAATGGGCAAGGCTTAGATAAACTTAGATTTACTTAAAGGCCTTGGCACAACTTCGGACCATCCATCCATCCATAGAGTGAGTCCGCCGTAGTGGGCATCAGTGACCAACATCACCCATTTTTTGGTCGTGAAATGTCACAAATAAGATTTCCATATTTTTTTTTAATTTGTTCTCCTTCTCTCTGATATATGATTATCTAATATAGATTAAAATAGTGCACAGACTAGTACATAGGGTATATATTTTATTTTGGCCTATATTAGATAATCATATATCAGAGAGAAGGAGAACAAATTAAAAAAATCCGGAAATCTTATCTGACGTTGACATTACATCGGAAAGTGCGCAAGCCAGAATTTACGTACTAACTTTTTTGTCAGTCTGAATTATTTTTAGATAGTTTTTTTATTATTTTTTTGATGCTTTTTATAATTGTTATTGGTAGTGATCTTAGAATAGTCATTTTTCGACAATACTCTTTCGTACACAAGAAGAATGTACATAGGGTATATATTTTAATATTCATATTCTTGAATCTGTAAATAGTCTATTTTTTTGGTAAACCTATGAATAAAGTTTTATTATTATTATAAAATAATAATAATAATAATAATAATAGTAATAATAATAATAATAATAAATAGGTGCTTATAGGGCGCATTTTTAACCTCAATGCGCCTAACAACGGATAATTCATTAAAAAAGGCAGAAAAATAAATTATTAACAGTAATGTTTTTGAAACAAAGATGTCTTAAGCCTAGTTTTAAATGTTTCTACTGTTTCTGCTCTTTTAATATATTCGGGAATAAACAAGTAATCGCAAGTGCTCTCGGGCAATTAAGGATTAATTTCACTTGTATTCTCAAAGTTTTCCAAATTGCCCTCGTCGCTTCGTGACTCGGGCAACCTTGTGAAAATTTTGAAAATACTCGTGAAATTAATCCTTACTTGACCTAAGCCCCATGCGATTACATATACTTATAAACACAAAACAAAGCAGGAAAAAACATTTGTTTCAAGAAAACGTTATAATTCGGATAACTTTTAATCCAAGGCTAGCGTTAGCTGGCTTCCGAACAATCCTGAACTGTTTTTAACAAGTTAAAATGACATGAGCCCTCGATCCAATCGAAAACCAGCATTTGGTTAGCGGTCAACTCCAAAAGACATGTGACCTCGAGTTGTAGACTTAAGTTTTGAAAGGTGTCAGTTGCTCATAACATGGATGTCCAATATCACAGAAGTACACGGTAAACCAAGGCTGCATGTCTCTAATCAACCTAGTATTTGGAGTAAGGCCGCCATGTTGCGTGACTCGACCGTTGTCGCTGTCGTCGTGCGCACGCACCCACGAGCAATACCGCTGACCATGATAACCATGAGAAAATCAATACATAGAGGATATTACATGGTGGCGCGAAGATATGAATTTTATTTTTGTGGCAAAACAATATTTTATGAACGAGTACAGCGAGTCAGTAAAATATTGTTTTTGCCACAAGAAAGTAATATTCATATCTTCAAACCGCCGTGTAATGTTTATATAGACACGCTGATGAAGGATGAAGGTCCGAAGATTTCCGACCACCTTCCGAAGATTTCCGAGGATTTTCCAAAATTGTTCCGAAGGCTAGATAAACATTCCCGAACATTTTCCGAGAATTTCCGAAGCTGTCCAAAGATTGCCGAAGACTTCCGAGGAAGACCCGAAGATGTTTCGATGATACACCAACGAATTTAAGTACAATTTAAGAGACAAACTTGATATCAATGAAATCATCGATAAACTCACGTGTGAGATTATAGAAAATAAACCACCCGGGTCCCGGATGTAGTTTTTGTGAATTTTGCGAGTGGTATATTTTCCAGTAAAACACTTGTGTCTACATAATAAATGGGTTTCTTTTTCCTATATGGTTATGGGGCCCCGCTTGGCGGCCCTTAGGGCCGCCTGAGCTCCGCTTAAAACCGCTCTATAGTGGTTGTTCGTAATAGCAGTGTGACTGCAAGGCAAGAGTACAACGCACCAAAATTTAAGTCATGATTGATGCTTCAGCTTCTTACACTCAATAGCAGCCAATGGTGAGACATGTAAACTCTTTGCTTTCCCAGGTTGGTTAAGCTGAGATATGACCTTGACAAAGGCGTTGATGATGCTATGAGCAGCTCAGCAGTAACTCTAGGCACGTGGCACACGGTACAAGTGGATCAAACTGCTAGAAGTGGAAATTTGATCGTGAATGGTGGTGCTCCTGTGCGCGTCACATCGCCTGGCACTGATGTGGCTCTGGATGTCGATTCCAATTTCTACCTGGGTGGAGTTCCTAAGCTTTCGAATGTGAACCCTAATGCTGTGGATAATGATCCTGCTTTTGTACAAGATTTCACTGGCTGCATTGATCATTTCGAGGTATGTGACTGTCATGTGATGCAGTTGTTTTTAATCTTGTTGTTGACACTATGACCGAAGCGGTCTCCTGCTAAGAGCAACAAACAACAATTCTAGTTAAGACATAAAATTGTAAAAACGAACGATAAAATCCGACGTTTCGGAGTAGTCATGACTCCATTATCAAGGAAAATATAAACGAGAGCATGCAAATTACAGAATTTAAAGCGATTTTGGGGCGAAAAATTAACATAAGACGGTGCGAAGATTTTAAAAATATTTTTAAAATACTATAAAAATACTTTCGCACGAATAGAGTCTGATTGCACGTTGAGATTTGGCTTTAAAGCTCTTATAAAGAGCATTTCGTACACTAAGCAGTCAAATTTGTTTTTGCATTTCTTAAGCACTTGGAAACGCTTTAGAAGGTCCTGAGACATTGTTCCGTGCATGTTCTTGTAGTGTTTGGCAATGGCGGAGAATTGTTGTTTGTGTCCTTTTACACGATTATGTAAATGTCCGCGTGTGTAACCTACATAACCCGCATCGCACAGGTCACATTGAAAACCATAAACAACGCACTGCTGATTTACAACTGGTGGCTTTGTTTCCTTGACAATAAGTTCTTGTTCAATTTTCCGGCTCACAAACACAGGCCTGATGGTGGTGTGAATTTTTAGGCTCAAATCCTTAAGTTGTTTCCTCACAATATCTGCTGAGATTTGGTCTTTGAATGGTAAAGCCACTCGAATCGTCTCATCTGTCTCTTGAGGTGGTGATAAAGGTTGCTGCTGGTCGCAAACCTTCGAGTCAACGAAACTTTTGATGGTAGAAACTAACAATAGGTTGGGATACTTCAGGCGTGAGAATACTGTTTTCAGACGGTAAAAGGAGCATGCGGTTTCCATCGTGAATTTTACGGAGGAATGTGCTTTATTAAGCGTGTCCAAGAAGTTAGCATAGTAAGCACATTCCTCCGTAAAATTCACGATGGAAACCTAATGCAATGGAATGCTCCATTTCTGGGTATCCAGTTACTGAATCGATCGCCACAAATAGAGACAAAGGTGTACGTAAAGCCAACTAATTCAGCTCTACTCTTGCACTATAGAGTCATGTCGATAATCGGTATAAAAAGGGTCTACTGAGAACTATGCTTGATCGAGCACATCGTTTATCTTCATCTTGGACACATTTTTCCGATGAATGTGACCGTTTGAAAACAGTATTCTCACGCCAAAATCGCTTTAAATTCTGTAATTTGCATGATCTCGTTTATATTTTCCTTGATAATGGAGTCATGACTACTCCGAAACGTCTGGTTTTATCGCTCGTTTTTACAATTTTATGTCTTAAGTAATCTCTTTTAATACGAATTCTAGTTAACAATTAGATTTTGTGGTCGAGATTTATTTCGTGTGATAGAAATATCGAGTTCATAATCTGACTGTTTAACAAAAAAACAGGTAAAAGTTTGGTAGAAATCGAAAACGTTGTGGAAACACTCGCCCGTCGGCTCGTTTTCCCATGGCATTTCTCGTTAAGTTCTCCCAAACTTTCACTGGTGTTTTTATAACTCGATAGAAACACATTACAAGTTTTCGTTTTCTTAAATTTGAACTCTGAGCTAAATAAGTTTACTTGTGCCAAGAGTTTTGATGCTTAACAATTGTTCTTTTCTTTTGACGAACCCTAAGAGCGTTCGAGGTTCGACGTGAGGCTGATGGTTTTCTTGCTACTTTTCTTCAAGGTGAACAGCATCCGTTACTTTCAGCCAAGCATTGCTGCTCTTGAAGGGAGAAATATTGCTAACCGTCCCAATAGTATCAGCCAACATGCAGTGTAGGCTGGACTTCTGAGTGCAGTAAGGACCTCTATGGAGAACAGAGCTGCAAAGATTTAATAAAGATGATTAGCAAAACTCTGCAATCAAGATCAAGCCTAAGTCAATGACATACGTGCAGAGGAACAAAGATGTTAGAAACTGTTGGACCGCGACGTCGGGCAAATAAAACAGTTTGTTAGCGCTTCATCAGAACAAACTGACCGAAACTTCCGCTTCACTGACTCGCTACAGCGGTAAATATAACTTCACCGTCTTTAGGTTAATAAATAGCCACTTACGAATGGTATCTCATTTCTTTAGCAATAAACGAGGCTGTGTGCAAATATTTACTTAAAGCAAAACGAGACGCGACGGGTGAGACACGATAGACCACGAGCGATATCACGAAGCGTTGACTCGTTGTTTGAGTACAACTGCAGCAATAATTATACCCTCTAGTTTTTTTTTTCTACCTCGCAGCTCTTATTTGGAGCGCTTATGTCACGCAGTGCTCCTCTTGGCGCGACAGATCTACCAAACCAAAAAACTAAATAAAATAAATAGAAAATAGTGATTGGATGAGTTTCTAACAATTGGGTTTAGATCTTGGAGTGAATTCAAATCACCAATGTGATTGAAAATTGTCAAATTTTTACATCATCCACCTTTGGTCACAATTAATATATTATACTGTAACTAGAGCTATTTTGTAATTATTTTGTTGATTTATACAGTCATTGTACATTGTAAATAGGTTTTTAGTAGATGTTCATTGATAATAGTTAAGTAGAGCTTCTGTGAAAGTGGAGCTTGTCAGTAAAGTTTCGTGACGCTTACACGTGTCACCTTTTATCATAGTTTGAACTGGCATTTTTTTATTTCTTCTTTTCTTACGGTAATCCCTTTTTAATATCCGCTTTGATTTTTTAAAATACCCCAATGTTGAACTCTGCCAATAGGCCACTTCCGAGTTTCTCTTGTGCCCCTGTTTTAAAACAAGTGTTCATGCGAAACCTTTCTTATGAAAATGTTCTTGTAGGCGAAACATGCTTTCATCTGGATGGGTTTGCAAGAAAACCCGTTTTTTGCTCAAGCAAAAGGCAACTCGGAAATAGCATATTACCAGTTTCCTGCCCTCTTCAACCCCACCCCGAAAGGAATAGTGATACACCAGCCTAGCAAAGGTTTTAACAGTGCTGTTATAGATCGTTTTTAGTGTCACTCGATAAAAAAAGTAAGAACAAATAATAAACTGAATAAATCGAGAAAGCTAAGAAATTTTAGGTTAGAGTTGATAACTAAATAAGAGATTTGTCCAAATTTAAGAGACCTGTGCGTTTTCCCAAACTTCAGATATTTGTAGAAATGTTTTGCTAAATTTATTTACAGAGCCCAGTATTAAAACGCTCTGTTGGTGTACATCCGTGGTACACCAATACGGCGGCCGGAAAATAGTGTAAACATCTGGAACTTACTAGGAGACTGTTAATCAGTACTGAACAGTGGCGGATCCAGACCTTGAGCTAAAGGGGGGGGGGGGGGGGGGAGAGAGGAGGGGGGCGGCCCGGTCTTTATTTTCTTGCCCTGCTGGCCTTTTTCCCTTCTGTCTGTAGTGTATACGATGCTAATGCAAGCGCGTAGAAGCGAGAGAATGAATGTGATGTAGTACACACGGGAATTATGTAATTTGCATGTACTATAGATAGCGTGTGTGGTAATTTATTCGAGTCAGTTAGCGTTCTGAGCTCGGAGTGTAACGGTCGTGAATAAAGTGTGTTTTAACCTAACCGCGGTACTACACTGTCATTTCTTCTTTTTTTACCCAATATAGGGGGTGGGGGGGGGGGGCTTCCCTAGATCCGCCACTGCTGAAAAAACAACAATTTAGTTAAGCAGAATTTACAATGGCTCAAAATCATGACACTTGTATACATTTTTCAACAAAATCGATCTTAGCCTTGTGTCGGGCACCTCCAGAACTGAAAACAGATATAAATATACAGAACGAGGCAATAAGGGCTAACTTGCAAGAAAACAAGAGAATACTAAAATGATGGCCATTTTGGAATAAGGTGTATACAGAGTATTGAATGACCACGCGGGGAATACGAATTTTGTCATCTGCTGAGAGTACCTCTCACGAGTGAAATCAGCGAAATTCTCTTTTCTTAACGGTCAGATGATGCCCTGTTTATTATATATTGATATTAATGAAACGTCCAAAATTAATGAAATGGTCGTGTCAGGTTTTTATTCATTTTAAACGCACTGAAAAAAAGTGGTCAAATTTACTGAGGTAGGGAGCGTGATCGAAAATGTTTAAATTTCATGATCAGTGATAACCATTTAAACGAACGCAAAGACTAAGAACGTTGGATCCTTAAGGAAATTTTAGATGTCGAATGAAAAATTACACAACTGTAACCATGACAACATCAATACCTTCACATGGGAAAGATGAAAAGTAGAACCTTAACGGCACGGATTGAAAAATTAAATTTTTGGGAACAAGAAAAGTCCCGATGTGTCATCAATAACTATATGGCAAAACTACAGTTCATGCTCCTACGTTTATTAAAAAAAGCAAACAGCTGTAAATGGATTTACTTTTTGTACGATGATGAATTCGTCGCCTCTTTTCCTTATCCTTTGACATGACCAGTTGCTAACAGAGAGAGAGAGACAGGATTTAAATTTCAATGGGAAACATTTAAACGAAACGCAAAGATAAAAAACGTTTGGTTCTTGAGAAAATTTTAGACGTCGAAAAAGAAAATACATATGGCCGTAACCATGACAACATCAATATCTTCACATGTAAAAGATAAAAAAGTAGTACCTTCACGGCACGCGACAAGAAATTAAATTTTAGGAACAAGAAAAATCCCGATGTCTTACAATATCTATATGATGGCAAAAACGCAAACAGCTGTGAATACGATTTGCCTTTCTGGACGATGATTAATTCGTCGCTTCTTTTCCTTATCCTTTGACTGACCAACTGACCAATAACAAAGAAAGAGGAAAATGTTTAAATTTCGAGATGGCCTGCACCTCTTTACAACCATTTTGATTTGTTCTTGTTAATCTGCACCTCTTCAGTTGTTAGGACTTGGGCATTGTTTGTGTCTGTGTTTGTTACCTATTGTCTAGTTTGGCCAATTATAAAGACTCTTGTAAACTGGTGCGTGCTCACCCTAAATTTTAATGATAAACATTTAAACGAAACGTAAAGATAAAAACTTGTGCTTCTTCAGAAAATTTTAGATGTCAAAAGAGAAAACTACATGACCGCAACCATGACAACATCAATATCTTTACATGGAAAAAATAAAAAGTAGAACCTTCACGGCACGCAATTAGAAATTAAATTTTAGGAATAAGGAAAGTCCTGATGTGTCATCAAAATCTCTATGGCAAAATACGAGTTCATGCTCCTACGTTTATTAAAAAAGACAAACTGCTGTGAATGGCTTTACTTTTCTGTACCATGATTGCTCATTGCTTCTTTTGCTTATCGTGTGACGTGAGCAATTGATAGCAGAGAGAAATAAGAAAGAGGAGAGAGGTTTTTAAGGTAAATTACTCGAGTTATTCTTTTTCCTTTAACTTTTCATTTACCAGAAATTGATATTTGAAAAGTGATAAGAAATTCGACTCTCATGCAGCAGAAATACCTTCCTTTCGGTTAAAATGTGGTGAGCGTTGAACATCCTCTTTATAAATATTATTTTGCCACAAATAGGAACTACAGCTTAAAGAATGAAGCACGCTGCAACGTGTTCTTGCCAGAGATAAAAGTTAAAAATGGCTGTTCTCTGATTCAACTGATAGAGTCGACATTGAAGCGTTGTTTTCTTACAGCTGTTGGAACAAAGATAATCCTGATCAGTCCAGATGAAAATTCTTGACAAATGACCAAATTCTCTGAACTAAAATGGAAGGAAATGAGTTCAGACATGTGGGGAGAGATTATGAGCTCTGCAGGGCCAACAAGGGTACACAAAAACATTCAGA
>JAEMPF020023107.1:7500-12551 GCA_022496165.2 Catalaphyllia jardinei | reverse complement strand
TATACCTGAGTCCGTGTTTTATACCCAGTCCGTAGTCCGTAGTCCGCAGTCCGCAGTCCATGTTTTATACTGACCGATATTAGTGCCCTATCTGACAAACGACTGAAATATCTTACTTCAACGTTGTTGCAGTGGATTGGCCTCAACAAGCTTTAGTGAGTAGTGCGAAAATACATTTTGAGCTACATGAAATGTGAGCATAACTGCTTGGGTGAACAGCTCGCTCATCATTCGAAATCGACATCTCGTCTAATTGAGGCTATTGTTTACATACATTTCTTACATTTTTTGAGAGTTTGCACGACAATTTAAGCACAGAACGAAAAGCTCGTGTGAGATTTACTTCTTTTATGCTCAAATCCAGCTTCCCCTAATAGGGAGCTTTATAAGCAAACCACGACGGCAGCGGGAAACAGGATTTATGAGTAGAACGATGGTTGTGCAGGGGCGTTATAATTTTTTTTACATTTCATAGCAGTCTTCTGCACAACAACACCGTGAAATGGCTAACTTCCGTGTTATTTGAAGAACGTGAGCCAAGAGGGCTTAAGTTTTCGTATTAGCTTAGTTTAATTAGTTTTTAAGTAGGTGTCCCAATTAGTTTTTACTTGTAAAAACTAGAACGATTGTCACGTTAATAAAGTTATTCATTCATTCATTCATTCATTCATTCATTCGTTCGTTCGTTCGTTCGTTCGTTCGTTCGTTCATTCACTTCTAGAACTGGTCGCTGGCGTTACCTCTTAGTTTGGGCACGGTTGCAGCATGCTCGGCTAACTGATCTTAACTGAATAGTTATAGCTCATTGCGAGTTTCAAAGGTAAAGAGATAAATCTTTCCCAAGCTGTCGTCCTGGCCTTGCCATCGCAGTCAACGTCGCTTGAGCTCCCGAATGCTGGTGTCAGGCTACTAGAACGTGATATACATTTAATTTCCTGGTCGGCTGGGCTTATTTTGCGAAACGAAACGAAACGAAACGAATAAACCTGCACTGAAATAAACATAAACATAAAATTAACATATCAAGTGTAGAAACAGTCAGGTTCCTCCGAGCAATAACCTAAACAAGGAAAAGAGCGGAAGTGAAGGATTTGTTAATTTGTAAATCAGGCAAATTGCAAGATCTACACATTGCGACATGACTGCGACGATATGTAACTTATCGCTTCCCATGCTATAACACTTGTCGTCTACAACTCGATGCAGTGATGATTTTTTAAGAGTTTGAGTAAAAAGGTAAGAAAAGCCCCGTTTCGCAAATTTTACAGATCTGACCTTTTGACTCAAACTCTTTGTTCAAAAATCATCACTGTATGGAGCTGTATATGCGAAAAGAGAACGTCGCGGTCTGCCAAGGGCCATTTCGCAAAATTTACAAATTGTACACTTCCGCTGTTCCTTGTTTAGGTTATCGCTTGAAGGGATCTGACTGTTGTGATACTTGAAATGTTCATTCAGTACAGAATACGGTAAGACAGGCATACACTATAACCGTATTGCATGCAAGGTTTGTTTACACAAGTAACTGTACTGTACGGCACATATTCAGACTAATCTCTAGCGGACTTGTTTCAAGTAAGACTAATTAATTTATTAATGAAACGAGGCGCAATGCATTGGAAATTAAGACATTTAACATTTTTTCCCCCTATTTCTTCTCTTTATAGCCTGCGTACGTTGCACTCGTTGCTTCAAACGAAAAATTTTTCGGATTTAATTTACGTGTTAACAGCGAACGAAAACCAAGGGAAGTCAGTAGAAATAGCCTACACTCCTCTAACACAAAGATAAATTATAAACAGTACGTGAAGCCGGATTACTCTTTCCGTCGCTGTTTAACGTGGACTCCAAATAGTACACGTTCAAATGTAGGCACGCACAGACAACCTAAAACGTTTTGTTCATTGTCGGGGAATGCCAAATCCAGCCACTGTTGACATAAAGAATTCTACGAACACTAATCGAGACGTGAATTATAAGCGTCCTAGCTTAGTCTTTTTTAAGATATAAACATAAGACTACACTGAACGAGGGACAAGAGCCCGAACTTTATATTTCAGTGTACTTACAAGAGCAGCTATCCAACATGGCGCAAACAGGTAGCTGGTGTATGTAAAGCGGGCTTCATATCGATCCGCCATGCCAAGTGCTAAAAAGATGGCGCTCATGATAATCTGAGCGATCGAGATGAATTTCAGCACTTGTCTGTTATACCCCATTTCACAGCTTGGAAATGTGAATGAAATATAGCTATAGAGCTGTATTTTTAAACGAATTCACATTGAATAATGCGGAACGACTCTTAGTTTTGATCGAGTGATTGCGTGATGTCCAGTCTACCATGCCCATAAGCCGCTGTTCCGGGGGTGGGAGAGTGTGTAAGGCTCTGGAGAAGTTTTGTTCTGAAACGAGTAATACATTTTGCGGTATATTCACCTGGATTGCCTTTGACCTTCTGGTTGGGGTATAATTAACCCCGAGAACGTAGTTGTATAGAATAACCGCCAAATTGATCATATTCAATACGCGGACGACATAAATTCAGGTCTGAAAGTGGTATAGAGAATGAGGTGTTTCAATCACACTCTCAGAGTCCAGTAGAATACCCTAAATAAAAAACTCAAGCAATGCCACTCCCCCCGGAATCTAACATGACAATGGAAATAATTTGCATACTAAAATGATGTCCGCTGTTTAATTTATACCAGTCCCCAAAACCTCATTTTTTTTCGTTTTCTGGCGTGCAAAAATATACCATTCACTGAAATTTTCTATCAGTTCACCCAAATATCATAGTTATTCAATAAATGGAAAGAAAATCAGAAGATTGAATAACATATGGATAACCTGTCTGAAATGTGATAGCTTTACAATTAGCATAAATTTCGTATCTGATCCAACTTCCGCGCAACGTTGACAGGTTTGCTTACACTAATTCTCACAACTTCGTAAAAGCGTAGCATAAAATGGTGTACAACAGACGGGACTTGAAAGTCATTTCCATCATCCAGATCGCAATGACCGCCATATTTTTGATCCTTGGCCTCGTGGATCGATTTCAAGTACGATACTTGCATACCAGCTTTCTGCTGTCGCCATGTTGGACGGCTGCCATTGTAAGTACACCTTGATCGTACAATTCCATGTCTTACGTCCTCCGTTTAATTGAACTCTAGATCTCTAAACTAGTGCTCGAAGCTATAAAGACACTGCGAATTAAAGGCCGGCTCTTGCAGCTAGCTTCCGATTGCTGAAAACAGTTCATGCTTGGTTATTTGCTTCGCTTGACGTAGTTCTATAAATCCGTCAGCGACTCAACTTGGACTCCTTCGCGTGAAACAACATTTTTCAGGTTCAGATTCCGTTTGTTTCTTTGACGTTTGGACGTAAATCATTCTGGAATCCCTGTGACTTTTTACGCTAAGAGGAAAAGCATGAACCATTTTAACATTGACTTCTACCACCAGCAGTTCACTCATTCTGTAATATTTATCTTCAGTCAATCAGTTTGTTTATTTCGATCCTTCACGTATAGCGCGAATTCAGTTTTACAGCGAGTCTGAAATGAACAAATGCCAATAACAGTTTGCCTTCACCAGCTATGAAGAAATTTTCCTCACTTGAGAGAGTTCTTGGCTAATCACTGAGAATTTAGTTGCTCAAAATTGTAACAGTAAGCAAAGAAATGAAGCGTTTTATCAGACGCCTGTCATTTCTCAGCTGCAGACCTTGTTCTTATGTACTAAAACCCGAAACAACGAAACGAAACAGCCGAAACGAAACCACCGAAACGACAAAAACAAGCGAAACGAGCAAAATAGTAAGTAAACTACAAGTAATCCAGCGCCGTAGCTAGTAACAGGCAAACCGAGGCACTTGCCTCGGTAATTTGTTTTTCGTTTTTATTGTTTAAAGTCGTCATAAACACCCTAAATACCTAGGAAGAGAATTTAACCACGGACACTGCCTCAGTCAAAATTCTTTCATGGACATTGCATCAGTCTTCACTCTTTTCTGGCTACGGCCCTGTAATCATAGATTATGAGTGCGTTAGTGTAAAGGTGTCTTTTTTTCTATCCACCCCTCATGCCTACCAGTATTTAGGCATGGTTACTTGAAAGCGTGACAGAAAATCGGCGTTACATCCGGCCTGTCACCCACTCGAGGGTACTCCAGCCACCGAAATGGCCGTAACCATCGGCGAAATGTATATTTGCTCAAAACTTGAGACCAAATCTTTCAAGCTAGGACGTCCGGGAATTTGTAATGATATAGAAAGTAATTTGCGACCAGCTACTGGCTTCTAAGATTAAAATTATCAAGAGTTGAGCTCTTTTAACCTCTACGTGAACAAATTGAATAAATTATCGGCGGCTTCGCACGGAGCCGCTTTGTTTTTATTTTGTTCTATTTTCTAGCTCGCCGAGGTAAATTTCTCGTCTAGATCACTTGAGAAAAGTTCTCGCTCTAGCAGTGTTTTAAGGTCTTGCAACCACGAGTTCGCATTTCGGCATCATCTAGCAGCGTTTCAACTAGCCTGCGAACAGCAGACGTATTTCCGGTCGTACCTCCCAAAAATAACGTCTGCGATCTCGAGCTCCGAAACGATTTCCTTGACGTCATTTCTTTTCTTCTTTACTCGAACAATGAAATTGACTGATAGAAAGATGTTATTGATAACACGCGCGAAATCGGACAGACATCTCAGCCGAAGAAGATTGTTTTTCTATGTAAGGATAAAATTCCCAGTGGGAAGGAGAAAGTAAAGATGTTTGGCAAGAGTGATTTGGAGATTGGTGCGTTAATTCATCGCTAACTTAGTGTCGATTTGTGTGTCTACGTCGGCAGCCAGAACCTCGCGATATGTCGCTTGTCCAATGCCCACAAAAAGGCCTTTAAAAAACAACAACAACCAGATCGTCGATGGTATCAAGCAGGAATTTGAAAATAACGGGATAGTCGTCGGGAATTGTTGGTAAGCCTATGGCGACCTCAGCACCAAAGACGCCACGCGAGATTTCAGAACGATCGATCACCGAAACGAAAGCATA
>JAEMPF020023105.1:0-12556 GCA_022496165.2 Catalaphyllia jardinei | reverse complement strand
GCGTATAGCCCAGATCGTTTTCCAAAATGGCTTTCGCTTTTTTCAGACTAATGCGTTGACTTTTTGCAAAGCGTGACACAGCTCCATAACTCCCAGGGTTTTCCGGATCATGATATTGTTCCAATAGGACTCTATCTGTTTTCTTTTCTTTCATAACATCCAAACTTTAAAAGTGCAATCTTCCCAGAGATCACTTCTAAACATGTAGGTATACACAGCTCTCGCAAATGCATTGGATTGACTCTTTAACCATAATATATAGACCACAAATCGAAACACATTTTTGTCCACTTGTACTTGATCAAATACCTCTACAGGATCAGAGGCTTTGTCCGTGGGAATCTCTATTCCTAACCCATGTCATTGATAGATACTATTACACTTTGCCACTAGCGCAGACCAATCACACTCGTCAAACATGATTAATGATGAAACAATTTTTATTGGAACTTGAATTTTATTTGCTCAAGCTAATTACATGTATCAACACTTTATTGAGAAAGATGACATGGATTTTGTTTCAGAAGCCCGTTTACACTGGGTTTGCAGTCTTGGATCTATCTAAAGTGCTAATGACTAGTTTACATAATTATGCGAGAAAAACTGATTCCTCCAACAATCGCGTTCATGGACAAGACCAAGCGTGACCTGTTCTAAGTTTAAACACAGTTTCTCATAATCGCCTCTCGCTTGGGTCAGTAACTTTGGATTTGTTATGACATTGACTTCTATCATCCGTTCAGCTAGCAGTAAGGCTTGAAGAGCTTGTTTCTCTTCACTGGATAGCAACACAGGATAGGACATGATACAGCTATGTCTGGCCACCAGGTTAGGCGTGTCGCAGGGTTTGAACTTGAAGTAATAGGTTTCAGGGTTGCACTGCAAACGGTACCAACGACGTCAAACAGGTACCCACGTTCATTGTATTTTAACATCTCTATGATCGTACCCCCACAATCGGGTCGGCGCCATAACAGCGTCGCTGCGTGTAGCCAGGCTTTGTCTTCTTTGTATAAGTCTTGCTCTAATTGGAGAAGGTTGTCATCAAAGAGAAACACGTCGACATACTTGTCTTCAGGCACGTGATTGTCAAAAGGTTCTATTTCAATGCTGGTCTGGGTTGTGATTAGGTCCTTGATTTGATTTGAGTTGGTGTAAACATTCATATTGCTGCTTGGCTAGTCGAATATACAACAAGAATGCCTGCAAAGCCTCTTCGATTTATTGAAAATTACGTTCCATGCCGTAACTGTCGAGTTGTGTTCTGCTCACAGCATCTAATACTTTTCTCATGTAGGGTACTGCGTGGATGGTTAACTCCCAAGATTTCATGTCCAACTGAAATTTTAGTCGGATGGCGTTTGTAATATACTCTAAGACAACCAATTAGCGACCTGGTTGAGCGACCTTGTCTAAACATGTCTAGTTTTAGTATCCAATCAGTATCGAGTTTGAGCGTCAGCGATAAGTGAAATCTTGTCCAACTTGTCTGACAGCGTCGTATGACATCATTATCTAGTTTTATCAACCAATCAGAAACAAGCTTGAGCGTGGGTTTTATTTTAAACCAATCAGCGACCAGGTAAGGTGTCGGGTAAGGGCTACTTAAAGGCTGGTTGTTTGCAAAGTTTATCAGTTCAGATGTCCAGTTTAGTCTCAGCCTTAAGAATTTTCAAAGGATGGAAGAAGAACAACCTGTCACTCTCCCAGAGGCAACTGTGGACTTGACAGCTGACAAGAAAAGAAAGCGTAAGGCGTCAAAAAAGTGCCCGAAGCAGTCAAGAAGAGAAAGAATTTAACATTGGAATTACCAAAAGGTACAGTCCGCTTTGACGAAATTGTTCTTGCTAAAGTGGGAGACAAACAAAAGATGGTTTTACTCAAAGGACGTCCTAGCAGTGCCTTTTACAAGAAACGTCGCCTGCAAAAACTAAACATGCATGAGAGACATTTGCAAAGGAAATTAACGCCTCGTCGACTTAAAATACAGCAACACGTACGTGACACGTTACTTAAAGTACACTCTGTTCTTGTTTTATAGACTGTATCAAAGAGGAGCCTGTGGAGATATCGGAGCACATTGAGTTTGATGTGGATGCCTTTCTGGACTCTATCCCCAGAACTTCCCAGTGCCCGCGGTGCATGGTAGATATGACGTTTGGTTCTATTCAACATAAAGATGGAACTTTGGGACTATTACCGCTGCCCCATGACCCGCTTCGACACGAAATGCTACGTCACAAGCAGCAAGGAGAATTTGGCAGCCTATTTGAAAGCTGTGACGGAACAGACCCACCCAGTCTATGCCCAGATTGCCCCAGAGAAATTCAAGTGTAAATGCGATCTGTCGATGATCTTAGCCATGTCCAAGTCAGAGAAAAATCCAGGCCGCATGTATTTGAAATGCCCTAAGCGTAGTTGTAGACTCTTTCAATGGATCAATGAACCCCCCACAGGACTCGCATTCAAACTACTAATGGTACAAGATTACTTATAACAAGACAAATAACTTGTAAGTGTTTTATTTACATCAATAAGTTTAAAATTTACATCAATAGGTGAAAGGTTAAAAATGATATCAATAAAAAAGTTGAAAATGCAATTGTGTCTTACTGTTCGCATAATAAGTCATAATACAAGGGAGTGGTATAAGTTGTCTGATATCTTAAATGTTCCACAAAAATCTCTTGACGCGGCACAGCTGTTGTTGACATGAAAAATATCCTAAACCTGATAGCCCGAATACACTCATACATTTCGGACGGTGTATTAAAGTAAAAAAAATCATACATCTGATACCTAAACATAGCATGGTGTATTACTGAGAAAGGACAAATTACACTCGCGTGGATATACACTGTGGGACGTTCAGAAAATTGCTCGCGTCGTAAAAAAGAAATGGCATCGCTTAATATTACATAATAAGTGAACCATGTCACCAGACTAATAGGGAAAGGTACATGACGCCATGACAAACTTAATTCATGGTGTGTGTGAAACGGACGGCCTATGTCTCTGATGAACCACAGTGCGTCTTCGATGCGAGTGTAATTCTCCTCATCTGAAATTACAAATAAAACGGTAGGTCAGTCTCGTACCAAGCGTCTTCGCCAAAGGGCATTACAACGATTTGTGACATATTAATGCTTGACTCAGAAGGGTTGTGATGAAAATAAAAACGAAACCTAACAGACTCGACTAATCTAAAGACTGACCAGGGCATGTTTGAAAGAAAAATTTCGTAAATACTTTGACACGCACTCGTGGCGTTACAGGGATCAGTAAACAAAGAAACCCGTGTAAATACATCGTTTGTCTAACATACACTTGAGTAAATCTTTCTACAGCAAACAATAATGTAAAGAAACAGTGTTCGGGAATGAAGAAAGGAACAGTGGTCCAGAATGCTGATCCAGGGCGATGAGGAAAGGGTAGTCCGTTACGTTGATAATCGTTCAAGTCTTCCGCTAGCACGGAACGAAAGATGAAAGCGGGGCACAGTCATCCTGAAACGGTTCAAACATACCGTGGTCACGATAAAAAACAAAGACGAGTTATGCTGTGCTCGTGCTATTGTCACTGCCAAAGCGAAGGTAGACAACCACCCAAAATGGGCCGCATTTAGAGATGGTAAATCTATTGAAAGAACTGAAGCTTGGAATATTCACACCGAAGCTCAAGTACCGTTTGGCGCTTGCGGCTATGAAGAATTAACCAAGTTCTCTATGGCGCCTTCGTTATACGGCTATCAGCTACTCGTCATTGACGAAACCCGCAGCTATCGTGTGGATACGTTTGGCCTGCCTCAAGACAAGCAGCTAGTGCTTCTGTACAATCAGCAGCATTATGATGTTGTCACCTGTCTCCCCGGCTATTTTGGTACCAGCTATTTCTGCGGCCGCTGCCTGAAACCATACGACAATGAAGGTCAACACTCTTGTAGCAATAATCCAGACCATTGTCCAGCTTGTCTGCAAAACTTCTGCGCCGACTACCGTGAAGCCAAAGCTCAGCGACGCCCAGCCTCACTTCCATATGACCGCTGCAAACGCTCCTTTTATGGAGAGACCTGTGTCACGCAACACTTCAGCAAGTCCTACAATGGAGAAGCTGCGGACGCCGTCAATGTCAGTGTGTGTACCCATAAGCGAAAATGTCCTTCGTGTCGCATGAATTTAGTAGGAATCAAAGAGCAGACCAAACATCTGTGCGGTTACATCAACTGCCCCTCGTGTCACGAATACGTCGATGCCTGGGAACATAAATGTTTCGTACAAATAGCCAAATCGCCCGAACAGGAGAGAGATGAAAAACGTAAAAAGAAGAAAAAGAAAAAGAAACGAGGGGCTGCGGCTGGTCTAGCGACTCTAGCTGCCAATGGCGAACCGATGGACATTGACGAAGAAGAGAAACCGCCGCCTCATGTGTTCTTCGACATTGAAGCGATGCAAGACACCCAAACGCACGTGGCAAATCTAGTCGTGGCGGAAACCGAGGAAGATGACCGCCCTTTTCATTTCAAGGGTGAGACCTGTATGACTGATTTTCTACAATGGTTAGATACCCTAACAGCTGGAGACACCCACAATTTCCAAGGCTACGATGGTTATTTCGTGGTAGACGAATATCACAGACAGAATAGGATCGTGGAGCAGGTCCGCAATGGGGGCAAAATTATGCAGCTGAACTTTGACAGAATTCGTTTTATTGACTCTCTGTCGTTCTTTCAAGTGCCGCTGTCTGCTTTTCCAAAAACCTTTGAACTGACCGAGCTCAAGAAAGGTTATTTTCCGCATCTGTTCAACAGACCAGAAAACCAATCGTACGTCGGTCCCATCCCCGCAGCACATTATTACATGCCGGAGGTGATGTCAGTGAGTGGTCGCAAAGCGTTTGAAACGTGGCATGCCCAACAGACAGGCACATTTGATTTTGCTGAAGAGTCGGTGGCTTATTGTGAAAGTGATGTCAAACTTCTCAAAGAAGGCTGTTTAAAGTTCAAAAAACTGTTTAAGAAAAAGTCCAAGTTCAATCCTTTCAGCTGCATGACGATCGCCTCTGCCTGCAATCGCGATCTTCGCCAAAATCGAATGGAAGCCAACACCATCGCTTCGGAACCGCTTCACGGCTGGCGACTCAACACCAACCACTCCCATGTCTCGCTGGAATGGTTACATTGGGAAGATTCAAAGCTCAATCGCATTCAGCATGCAAGAAACAAAGGAGAATTTCGCATCCCCAACACAAATTACACAGTGGATGGTTATGATGAAGTCACCAAAACCGTGTACGAATTTCAAGGGTGCTTTTGGCACGGATGTCGCACATGCTATCCCAATCGTAGTGAGCCGCACCGCCGCCTAGAAGATCGTAGCATGGAAGATGTGTTCATCTGCACACAACGTAAAGTCTTTGATTTAGCAAGTCGCGGATATAACGTGAAACAAATATGGGAATGTCAGTGGGCTCAACTCAAGCAAAACGACCCGGAGGTGCGTGACTTTGTTAGCAAAATGAACATTGTCTCTCCACTCAACCCCCGTGATGCTTTCTGTGGCGGGCGAACCAATGCCATCAAGCTCTATCATCAAACCGAGGCTGACGAAGACATCGACTACTATGACTTTACATCCCTCTATCCTTATGTCAACAAGAACAGTTTGTATCCAATCGGACACCCAGAAATCATCTTTGAACCAGAAGGCGATATTTCCCAGTACTTTGGTATCGCAAAATGCACCGTCCTCCCACCCTACGAGCTCTACCATCCCGTCCTACCTCTCAGACACAACGACAAGCTGACGTTCCCGCTATGCCGCACTTGCGTGGAAACAGAAATGGAAAAACCTTTGCTAGAGAAAAGCTATGTCTGCCCTCACACGGACGCACAGCGACAGATCACAGGCACGTGGTGTACTCCGGAGCTTCAAATGGCTGTGAAGCAAGGGTACAAAATAATTCACATTCATGAGGTTTGGAATTTTCCAGAAGAGCAGCAAAAAAGGTCTATTTGCTAATTACGTCAATACTTGGCTCAAAATAAAAGAAGAAGCCAGCGGTTGGCCAGAGCATGTCGGGAACGATCCAACCAGACAACAAGAACATGTCGCCAAGTATTATGAGAAAGAAAAAATCCAGCTTGACCATGCCAAGATCGAAAAAAATCCTGGCTTACGTACCCTAGCCAAGATGATGCTGAATTCCATGTGGGGAAAGTTCGGGCAGAAACCCAACAAGACCCAAGTCAAAGAATTTGACGATCCTATTCAATTTCACCAATTTCACGACAGTGCCAAATATAATATCCGCTACGTGTCTGTCCTCACCGAGCAGCGTGTGGAAATTCACTACAAACATCAGCTTCAAGACGACCCTGTCTCACCTGAACTGAACATTTTCATTGCTTGCTTCACGACCTGTCACGCCCGTCTCAAGCTCTATGAACAACTCAGTAAGCTCAAAGAACGTGTCCTCTACTTTGACACCGACAGTGTGATATTCAAAACCTCAGCGGGTCAAAGAAAACCAGAGCTTGGCGAGTACCTGGGCGATTTCAAGAATGAACTGAATGAGGGGGACACGATTGTCGAATTTGCTTCAGGGGGTCCCAAGAATTACGGCTACCAGACCCGGCAAGGCAAACAAGAATGTAAAGAACGTGGTATCTCCCTCAACAGCGAAGGCAGCAAACAACTTAACTTTCCCATCCTCAAACAAAACGTACTCGACGAAATTCAGAGACCGCTGGCCGAACCTCGTCAAACCGCTGTCATCAAGCCCTATCACATCAATCGTCAAGCTGAGGATTACATCATTCAGACAGAAGAGCAGACAAAGAACTATCGTCGTTTATTCAAAACGAGTCATTGACCCTGAAACCTTTATGACCTACCCATATGGATATAAAGCCGCCTTTGATGACCAGGATAGGGACAATATTGACACTTTATTAGCTTTGTAAATTCCAAAATAAAGTTTGTTTACTACGACGCATGCGTGTTTTATTGAGTCCCACATGGGTAAGCAAACATGTCATGATCCTAATATAAGACTCATTTGCCGTAATAGACTAGTAACGAGGGTTACCACCTTCTTAGGTCGCCATCTTGAATATGTAAATAAGGCCTGGGGCTTAAGGGGGCTGGGGAAGGGCGACGTCATCAAGGTCACGCAACCCTAAGGTGTTAAGGTTTGTCACGCCTCCCTACACCGGCCGCCATCTTGGATTAGGGTTAAGGGTCACGCACCGCTACACCGGCCGCCATCTTGGATATGCTAATGCCACCATTCCCAACAGCCAATCAGAGCGCGAGTTGAGTGAAGAACTCACTGATAAGACTACTCCAAATTATGCGCATACCTTAACCATGGTATTTGTAACAATAAAAGTGGTCAATACATAAACAAGCGAACTAGGGTGAGATAGATCAACAACTTTCTTTATTCTCTCTTAATGTGCTTTTTGCGAGAAGTGCTCATAAATCACAATGGTTACCATATAGCCAAATTATGGGCATACCTTAACCATGGTATTTTTTGAGCAATACTAAATCAAGTCACTACATAAACGAGCGAACTACGACAATCGCTACAACAAGATAAATCAGCAAATGTCTTTAAATTCTCAGAAGCGTATACAATGCTTGTTAGAAATGCCCAAATATCATAATGGTTACCACATACCCAAATTATGGGCATACATTAACCATTAAGAAACATACTAAATCAAGTCACCACATAAGCAAGCGAACTACGGTGAGAAAAATCAATGTTCTTTATTCTTTCTCAAGCTTACGATATGCTTGTTGCAAGGGCTTATATATCACAATGGTTACTATATACCCAAATTATGGGCATACGTTAGCCATGGTAGTATTTTAGCAATATGAAATCAAGTCACTACATAAACGAGCGGCGAACTACGACAATCGCTACAACGAGATAAATCAACAAATGTCTTTAAATTCTCCGGGATAGAAGTTCCCAAATATCATAATGGTTACCATATACCCGAATTGTGGGCATATGTTAACCATGGTCTTTTGGTTAACAAAGTATGGCCAGTGCATAAACAAGTAAAGGACGCCAAGAGACAGCAACAAATTTCACTCCCTTCTTTTAAACATACTCACATTTGTTTCAATGTAAGAGGTGCTTATATACTATTATGGTTACCATAAACTTAATTGTGGGCACATGTTAACCTTGAAATTTGGGTCAACTACATGTCAACTACAACATGAAACACCAAAAAATTTCATTACTTTCTTTCAAACTTGACAGATCTTTTGTTGAAAGAAATGCTTCTATACTACCAAGCAAACTACAACAAGATAAAGAAACAAATTTCTTTGTTTTCTGTCAAGCTTATCCAATACCTATTGCAATACATATAGTGGCTACCACATACCCAACTCAAGCCAAATGTTAGGCTAAATAAACAAATGGAAAGGGTTTACTGGTTCCATTATTACATGTACTTATGGTTTCAACTGAGAACTGTCCATTTAGAAAATATGATATTAATAATAATAATAATAGTAATAATAATAATAACTTTTTTTAGCTTTGTAAAAAGTCACTGTAAAGATTATAAAGCTAATGGTAGTAGTACAGGAGTCCTTTAGTAGAAATAATTATCACATTGTAATTAATGAAATTTTGTTTTTACATTTTTATCAGTATTTATCCTTGTAAATCGTGAATGGTGTTGTTATTCATAATGATATTCTTAAACAAAGTTTCCCCATTGTGAATAATATAACAATAATAATCTTTGTTTAAACCCAGAAGTGTAAAAGTTCTGCCGCTTGTGGGGTCATGTATAATAGAAAATGAAATAAAAGAAACATCAAAAATATAAAAAAATGATTTTAAAATGTTCAACAACAAGTTCCTGATTTCCGGGTTTATATTTGATGCCAAGGTTAAACTTGGGCAACAAGTTTAACAGGCAATTGCAATTTGCCAGCACCAAAACCAAGGAATAACAATGAGTTTGCGTTAGCTATTTCTGTGGCGAGGAAGGCAACACTTCTAATAATATCTATCTATCCCCGTTACGTCTTCACAATTAAAAAGTAGTAGGATATACTACTGAATAATCGATTGGCAATCCATACAAGTTCCCTGATTCTCCAGAAAAGTCCCAACAGCCGTCCACGAAGGCTGCAAGCACAATCATTCATCTCCTGCAAGGTTAATCCTCCATTCATCAGAAAGCTAGTGGCTATTTTCAACCAGGCTGAATAATCAGAAGAATATCTTGAAGAAACGGAGCTCGAGTGGCCGGGCAGAAACACGAAGTTAGTGGAGATTTTCACCGGCTGCCGGCGACTTTTCACGGTTCTGTATCCGCAGCATAGTTGGTAAACAAACGCTTCGGTGATCTTCGTGTTCCCCAGCTATGTCTTTGGGTCTCAAACTCGAAACATGTGAAATCTTTCTGTCCTACGCGATGGTTTACCGCCATCCGCCATCTTGCTTTTACTGTGGTGGATGTTGCGCGCATTTGTTACCATGCAATCTCGCAGTGCACATGCGTAGTTCATGGTCGGTTACTTTGCATTGTTATATGCCCAAAATTTGACCCAAATAATACCTCCGAAAATTGGAACCAAACATTATGGCGGCCGGTCGCAGTGCAGGCGGTGTAACGCTTAATGAAGCAGAAATTACAGGTGCCGAACTAAAGAAAAACGTCGAGAAATTGAGTAGAGCAGACGCTGAGAGGTGGCTGAAGTGCCGTGGATGTAGAAATTTAAGTGAATTTACCCTTAATGGGCTAAAATCCAGAACGGCGTTGGTAACGCTACCTGTCAAATAGGGGCATCTGACATACGGGGGCATCTGACATATAGGGGCGCTATATCAAAATACCAAAAGTTTATAATTACCTCTGGATAATATATTGCACTTATAAAAAAGGGTTAATATAAAAGCGGTTCAGTTCTACCTACAATTAGGGGAAGGAAAAAAACGAAATTGCCGTACGTGGTTCGCTGAGGTTCGAAGAACGGAGGTTTTTGATGAAGACGTTCTTTGGCAAAATTCTAAAAGTTTCAACATGAGTAATTCGGAGTGCTTTCCAGGATTTCTTAGTTCTTGGGGGATTAAGTTTCCATCGTTTATTGCGGCTCAAGTTCAGTAAACCCGCTTTAATTTGAAAGTGGCGTTCTGTCTCTGAAATTGTCACAGAAACGTTACGAACAACTTTCGCCGTGCGTGGATCTCTGCTGTTATGTTTTTGCAATTTCATGAACGCTTCATGTTTCTACAATTCTCAGCCGTTATTAGAGTTGTCAGACAACTCCTCTACCCAATATACGGCTGCGAAGGAGACTTCATTGTATACAAGAATAGATCGTTTTCAATGTCACGCAGTAAAAAAATAAAAAGAAATAAAACACCATTGAGTGAATAAAGTAAAGAAATTGTGCTGTAAATGAAATATACAAAAAATATATAAAGGAGATCATTATTTTCCCTAGGGTCAGGTCTTTCCGTTTACTCAAACTTTAGATATTCACTAAATGTTTCGCAGAAATGTACAGAGCCTAGTATGGACTATTAGATTGCATGGCATGGCGGCCTGCCGTGACTGAATAGTGTAAACAATAACAAAATCCTTAATGAAAACGTCGGTAGTGAAAATCTTCTTCTGTATTATTTCACACCGGATGTAGTTTCTTTTTCCATTGTTTTCTAGCTAGTTACCAATACCTCGCTTTTGTTTTCGTCTTTTTAAATTTAGTTATATTTTGTAACCGTCACTTCTGAGGATGTATGTTGTAGCATACGAAACGTCAAGTATAATATACCATGCGAAACTTTACTATGTTTGTAACCGCTGTTTGTTTTCTCCTTCTTTAGAATAAATATGGCTGTTCTCAACTGTATCGGGATCAAATCTTCTCACATACCATTTACCTTTACAACAGGAAATTTGATTGGTGTTTACTGGTAGCTCCAATCTGATAGGTGTGACATACATACATCTCTCACTGATCCACCCGCCCATAACATACCCGACGCGCCGACTAAGAGGTATTTTTTTTACAAAAAATAACTCAATGAATGAAATCATAGACTATTTCACACAAAGGAAAAAAATTCCCTAACTGTGTTTAATATGTTAATGGGTCCCGTTTTGTTGGTAAGTGCTAGCTAAGTAGAAAAAGTAGAGGGCGAATGATTGAAATCATAGACTTTTTCACATAAAGAAAAAAAATTAGTAACCGTGTTAAATATAATATGTAAATGGCTCCCGTTTTGTTAGTAAGGGCTAGCTAAGTATAATACACAGAGGGCGAATGATTGAAATCATAGACTTTTTCACACGAAGAAAGAAAATTCCCTAACTGTGTTTAATATGTAAATGAGTCCCGTTCTCTCGGTAAGCCCAAGCTAAGTATAAAAAGTAGAGGGCGAATGATTGAGATCATAGACTTTTTTACACAAGGTTAAAAATTCCCTAATTGTGTTTAATATGTAAATGGCTCCCGTTTTCTTAGTAAGCGCTAGCTAAGTATAACCTGTAGAGGGAGAATGATTGAAATCATAGACTATTTCACACGAAGAAAAAAATCCCCTAACTGTGTTTAATATGTAAATGAGTCCCGTTTTGTCGGTAAGCGCTAGCTAAGTATAATAAGTAGAGGGCGAATGATTGAAATCATAGACGTTTTCACACAAAGAAAAAAATTAGTAACCGTGTTTAATATGTAGATGGCTCCCGCTTTGTTAGTAAGCGCTAGCTAAGTATAATATATAGAGGTAGAATGAATGAAATCATAGACTATTTCACACAAAGGAAAAAATTCCCTAACTGTGTTTAATATGTTAATGGTCCCGTTTTGTTAGTAAGTGCTAGCTAAGTTTAATAACTAGTAGGAGAATGATTGAAATCATAGATAATTTCACACAAAGAAAAAAATTCCCTAATCGTGTTTAATATTTTAATGGGTCCCGTGTTTAATATGTAAATTAGTACCTTTTTATCGGTAAGCGTTAGCTAAGTATAATAAGTAGAGGGCGAATGATTGGAATCACAGACTTTTTCAAACGAAGAAAAAAGTTTCCTAACTATTTACATATATGTAAATGGTCCCCGAGCCCCGTTTTGTGGGTGAGCGCTAGTTAAATATGAAAAGTAGAGGGCGAATAATTGAAATCAAAGACTTTTTATCACCAAAAAAAAAACTGTAACTGTGTTTAATATGTGAAAGGGTCCCTTTTGGTGGGTAAGCGCAAGCGAAGTATAAAAAGTAGAGGGCGAATAATTGAAATCATAGACTTTTTCTCACAAATAAAAAAATTCTGTAACTGTGTTTAATATGTAAATTAAGCCCATTTTGTGTGTGACTGCCAGCGAAGTATATTTGTCAGACGCGCTTATTTGTCAGATACCGCTTTTTGTAAAACGCCCCTATTTGTCAGAAGCCCCCATTTGTCCGACGCCCTTACATGTCGGAGGTCCCTAATTGTCAGGAGCCCCCATTTGTCAGATGCCCGCGCCCCTATATGTCAGATGCCGGCCCCCTCATATGTCAGATGC
>JAEMPF020004206.1:2899-48546 GCA_022496165.2 Catalaphyllia jardinei | reverse complement strand
AAGAGTAAGCTTTACTTGCTTCGAAATTAAGAACAGACATAAAAAAAATGACAGCTAAGGAGAAACACGTGGTTAACATGTACTGGAGTGTCGAATAGAAAACTTTTCTTCCAAGGAAAACTTGAAGAAAAGAACATATCAGGAATGTCAAAAGATGTGCTAATGAATCAAACATTGGAAACATGCGTGGTCATTCGACCATCGCATAGATTTTGATAATTCTAGTGTCATCGACAAAGGCCCTATTCGCAATAAAAAAAAAAAAACTTTGGAGGCTTGGCACACCTCTGCTACCAAATGATGCTGACAATAATTCTATGAAGATTTCAAGCCAGTATAGTATTGCTTTTAAAAAAATAGTCACCTAATTAACACATTACTTTACCTTTGTTCTTCTTATTTTTATTTCGCCTTATTTTTCTTTTGGTATTTTCTAGCCAGACAACGTTTTTATTGTCATTTGGATTAAGTCTCATCCTGGGTCCCTTTCAATCTTTAATCGAATATGGTCCAAATTCAAGCCTTGAAGAAGTTTGCTTGGGGCGGCAAATGTGATCAAACTCTCAATATTGAGCAGGTTTGCTCAGATATAACAAATATAATCAAAGTCCAAGTTTTGACCAAGTTTGCTTCAGGGGTCGAAATGTGCTAAACTTTAAGTATTGAGCAAGTTTGCCCAGATGGAAAATAAATTTAAAGAGAAATTCCAAGTAAAGAATAAAGAATAATTCAGCCGTTACATTCCTTTTACAATCATTTTATTATTATGATTTGCTCATATTCTGTTCACTAATAATGAGAGAAAAACAAGAACAATTTACAAACCAAAAAACAGCTCTCTTCAAAATATTTTTCGTTTTTGCTCAAAAATTTCGGTCACAAGATTACAGTAAATCAGTATATATTAGATAATATGATGTACCATACGAGTTAGTCTCTACTCTATTGTCAATCAGATGATAACTATAAAATAGCCCATCAGAGAAGTATAGAATTTCGAGCTGGGCTTTCTCATCTCAGAGTTGCCTCAAACCTATTTTTTTAAAAAAAGCTTTTTCGGTTTAGAGTACTCAGAAAAAGCCTTATTTAACCCTTTCACTCCTAAAGAAATTTTAATTCTGAGGGGGGAGGGGGTGGAGGAAGGGAATTTCTCCTCTCTTAGAAATGCCAGAGTTAATTTTTTCTACCACTTCATTATCTGTTTTAAATATAACTGAGTCAATGGCATTTTAGGACCTACTAATTTAGATAGCTAGTAAAAGAAGCATTAAAGAAAAAATAATAGCATTTCTTTGATTTGAACTCAGCTGTAAAGAACAAAGTGCAATCATTATGAAAACATGTATCACTAAAAATTAATTATTTATGCACTAATCAAGTGAAAACAATATGAAAACCTCAAGAAATATTACTTAGTTTGATGTGTGAATATTCTACATATCCTCTTTGAACACTCAATTGTTTATCAATTGTGTCACAAGTAGGCAAGCTGAGTACCACTCTGTTTTGAGAATTTTTTTTATCAACGAACACAAAACTCTTCATGTATATCAGAAAATATCACTGATTTTTAGGGGATCCACCTTTCACTAATGCACCAAACCACATGCCGAATGCAGGAAAATGACCATCTTCACGACAAAGATGTACTGACTAAGGTGACCCTGTGCAGATGTACGAATCATGCACACAACTTTTCATAATCAAAAAAATAATATTATTTCAATATATCAAAATCAAGTGTAGGTGTGTTAATTTTGCCATGGTTGATGTCTTGCTTTCTAAGCAAATGCTTAAGGTGGATCCTCTTGGTTAATTCTTTGTTGAAGCTCCTAGTGTTTTCCTTATTGTAACAAATATAAAAGATCATAAAAAAAATTGATCAGCATTTCACAGCTGTAAGTATTCCAAAGCATATTTCAGCAGCACCCTTGTCAATGTAGCATTGTTGGACGGTTATGGATGTAAATATTACATGTTTGATCTAGCTTAAAAAAAATACTGCTGCCTCTCAATGCTCTTTGTTACTAAGGTCTTGTTTGAATTTTTGTCTGCAATTTGGCCTAAAAAATTCCATACTGTAAATCAAGGTTTTTAAATAATTTAAAAACCTTGATTTATTAATCAACCAGGTAGTCATAAGGTTCGGCACATAGACTTGTTTAAGTGTTGTTTTTCACTGTCAGTTGCTGTAAAAGTTAAGGATAAGCTGTGAAGAGGCACCAGCAAAACTCAAACACCCCTTTTAAAGCAAATATAATCCTAAAAAGAAAGAGTAATTCTTCAAAGCATCAACCAATCAGAGCTCCTGGTAAGATTCTTGACAAGTCTACACTATCAGTATGGAATTTTAGGAGCTGAAATACAAACATCTCTTTTCTACAAAACAGCTCCACTAAAAGAACACAATGAAGGTTGGCTGTATTATAAGAACTACAGGTGGGTATAACTACAGTTGTAGTCTGTGAATGCTTTGAAAGTTATTACCATGTCCTTATAACAAGGCAAATTGAGGAGCATCATCTGGTGCCTTTCGTTCTGAAGGGGGACCATCCCTCCTCTTTATCACTTCTTTGCGACAGCCTTTTTTGTATTTACGATCAAGTCGAGAAAAAAGGCTGGTTAAATTTTCACTCCTCCACGTTAAAGGCCTCCTACAAAGGACTTTCCTTTTGGGTGCATCTTCATCCCCAGAGCTTTGATCTTCTTCACCATGTGTATTGTCCTCAGATACTGAATGTTCTGAAGACATGTAATCCACACTCATAAATTTTTCAAAATCCCTCTTTTCCCCATTTGAAATTGATGAGGACTGTGCAAGGGCCTTTACTCTTTCTAGCCGTTTCTGTAAAAACAGAAATATTACCATACAAACTTGAGCACACTTGAACTTTTATCAATAGCTTAACCAACCTGCAGGCAGTGTAGCTAATTCAGGCAGGAAAAAAACTGCTTAAAAATATGTTGGTTGGAAAAGGAAAGTTGAGTTAACTTAAGAATGAGAACGATGTTAAAAGAACAGCAAAGCTGAAGGAAGAAATTTGAGCATCAAATGAAAACCGAAAAAGAGGCAACTATATTGTTTCTATAAAAATATCTTTTTCTGTATTCTGTCTTTTTTCACCTCAAAGTAAGGTTAACAAAGATGTGTTAGACATATTAAATTTAGGACTGATTTAAGCTTATGGAACAGAAAGATAATGCTAGGGCAAGAATAAACTAAGGGTACATATGAATGTTGTGCCGCATAGCCCTATGAACTCTGAATTAACTCTGAGACTTGTGTAAATTAAAGTGCTATGTGAAACCCATGAAAGACCCACTCAGCATTAGCCCTAGAAAAGGGAATCAGGGAACCACACAAGGTAAAGAAAAAATTCTTTTGATATCGGTGGGAATCGAACCCACAACCTCCAGATTAGATCTACCGTTACTCTGCTGACTGAGCTATGAGGTCGGACAGAGAAAGTCAGGGACGATTAGATGTTGAATCGCAGTGAAGAGAAAGTAAGGGTACATATGAAGGTTGTGCCACATAGCACTATGAACACAAATGGTGGAACAGAGAATTATCTCTGAAGTGTAAATTAAAGTGCTATGTGAAACCCATGAAAGACCCACTCAGCGTTAGCCCTAGTAAAGGGAATCAGGGAACCACACAAGGTAAAGAAAAAATTCTTTTGACCTTGGTGGAAATCGAACCCACAACCTCTGGATTAGATCTACTGTTACTCTGCCGACTGAGCTATGAGGTCGGACAGAGAAAGTCGGGGTTGATTCAATGTAGAATCGCGGCGAAGAGAAAGTAAGGGTACATATGAATGTATATGAATGTTGTGCTGCGTAGCACTATTTGCCATATTATTTTCTACATCTAATCGTCCCGACTTTCTCTGTCCGACCTCGTAGCTCAGTCGGCAGAGTAACGGTAGATCTAATCTGGAGGTTGTGGGTGTTCGATTCCCACCGAGGTCAAAAGAATTTTTTCTTTACCTTGTGTGGTTCCCTGATTCCCTTTTCTAGCGCTAATGCCGAGTGGGTCTTTCATGGTTTTCACATAGCACTTTAATTTACCCTTCAGAGTTAATTCTCTGTTCTACCAACAATAAACTACTTTAGTATATAACTGTTCAGTACCACACAAGTGAATAGTACTTTTTGCTCATGCTGATTGGCTAGCTCGGAGCTGATTAGCCCAAGTAATATTCACCTCCAAGCAACCGATGAAAAATAAAATGACTTTTGTCAGTATAATTTATTGACACATAAAGTTAATCTTTGGTCCATTAGTTATTGAGCTTGTGTGGAATGCACTAAAATAATATTATTATTCACTTCAGTGTCGGAGGAAGTGGTGGATATTCACCTCCACTTTGGTGAATAACTGTTAAGTATAGACACATTTTCATAAGTGGTCACCACTTGATGTCCAGGAAAGACACATCACATGATTGTTCACAAAACATATAATTGTCTTTGTCATTAGTATTAAGAGAAACAACAAAATCATTTGAATCCCCAGCTGCCTTCCTAGTTTAAAATACAGCATAATAGTTAATGCATAGATGACTTATTTTTCTCGGTAACCAAAATGACTGTTAAGACAACAAAATTTAATATAACTCATCAAATTGGATAGGTATGTGGAGTTCAAAAGTTAATTCGAAAACCTTCAAACAATGACCTAGCTGTATTAAAAAAGGCAGTTTGCTTGTGGTATTGGTGTTCCACTGCATCACTTACCATGACCACATTAATCAAAATTATACAAATAATATAATGTAAACCCCATGGATTTACCTTAGGGTTTGTCCTGATAATTAATAACAATGATGTTACTAGTTTTGCAAAATAAGTTATATCAAGTAGCACAATTTCTACTGGATAACTTATGTTGGCCTAACAGTAACAAGTGACTTTCTACTCACTGTGTTCTTCCTGCTTCTAATACGTTGATCCCTCAGCAATTCTTTCTCTTTCTTGGCATCTTTAATTTTTTGCTGCCGTTTCTTGGTCCTAAAATGTGACCTCATAGCAGCTGTCATTTGGGAAAACAGACAAATGCTTTCATTAAAATGCTGTAGACAAAGGCAAATTGAAGGTTGCTCTCATCAAGGAAACCTGAGGTTCCTAGCTCTAACAGGCTTCATAAAAATGACATTAAACAAGTTGCCCAAATGCAAAGCTTGGTCGCCTGGGGTACCTAGCCTCTGATAGCTGACAGCCTTTTAATACCTTTTAGTAACTTTATTGCATTATAGCTTAAAGAATTAAGGTTCAGTTTAAACAAAGATTCGATGGCATAGGGTTTTCCATAGATACATTGATATAATTTACCTAGTAACCAAATTGTACAGAAATGTACTTACCCCGGATGAGAGTAACTGGTGTGGAAGTGTCTGTGCTTCACACTCCATTTATTATGGCTGCATTAATAGCTTGGTTATCACGGTGGTTAAAGCTAAATAATATTGCACAAAATAAGTTAGAAGTGTGGTTGTTTGAAATATTTCATGAAATAAGTAATGTCATATATATATATGAGCTTAATAAAAGTGTATATGTACTTCATTCTCACAAGGGGTCCTTGAAATGTATGGTTTTAATGCAAATACACAAATTGTACATGTAATCGTTGCATCTCTAGAGCAGTTTCATTAATTCAACTTGGCAAATTCTACAGTGAAACATCAGTACCAGACAGCCTTTGTTACTTTGTCTCAGGTTGCAAAACTACCATCTAAATTTTCCTCAACAAGTAAAAATAACCTTTACTATGAATTCCTGAGACAACTCTTTTAGGCAGATGCACACACAACAAGAAATTATTGTTTCCTACTGATATCATTCTACTATATAAGAATTTTGAATTATAAACTACTGTAATTACCTGAAACTCAAAGTGAGCTTAAAGGACAACTACAAGTAACTTTAAGAGAAAATTCTCTGACTTTTATTTGATATCGCTCACATACTATTGGATCAGAACTTTCCCCCAAACGAAAAGTGTAATCAGCGGTACTGTTATACAAAAATGGGGCTGGGCCACTTGGGACCAAACAAGAAGCTTTACTCGCCGCTCTCCCTTTACCAGTAGTGATAATGCATAATGGTTTGTTTGCTTCTGGGTTGAAATCATTTCACTTTTTTTAAAATCAAACTTAAAACTCACTTTTGATAAACCCATTTAACATCTTCTCCATTCTCATCGGTCAAAGTACAATACACATCCCTTACATGAGCCTGAAATAAATTGAATAAATTAATAAACAAGTACCCAAAAAATCAATACAAGGCTCCACATATGACGCTTTTGCGACTAAAATTTGTCTTGTAGTCGAGATTTTGCGACTGTGCTACGGCGCACTGTAGCTAATAAAATAACAAAATTCGTGTATCACGGGCGCAATTTTTCAGAGACTACCTCATGTAACCCTCGTGAAATGTCCTTAAAATTTCCGTTTACTTTGCGATTTGCGACTATTAAAATTTCCGGAATTGCTCGCGAATTGCGCTTGAGATTTTTTTAAAATTTCGACCCTTGCTGAATAAAGAAATAGTGATCCAAAGCGAGAAAGCAAAAACGGATTTTCTAGCTGCAAAAATTAAAATTAAAACTAGGAGTTATCATGGCTATACTTTCGAACAGTTTACAGATTGTAAACATTCGAAAGTAATGGAATTGAGGTGGCATATATAACTAATATATGTAGCTAAATAAAAATTAATGCAAGGAGGATTGTGAAGGATTTTCAGTGACTAGTAATGGGCCGAATGCATACATTGTATCCACTTACCGACAAGTCCTTTGTAGGGCGCGTTACTTGCTTTGTTCTGTTTTCCCGCCCTTTGAGCTCATCGAGCCTTTGTTCAAGTTTTTTTGTTAAACTCCCCTTGGGTGGCGAAGAATTGCTTCAACTGCTCCATTACGGCCGCTGAGGTGCTTCCACTGCCACCAAAAATAGATTCATTTAAATTCGCCGCTTCATGGTCCACCGGGGTTAAATCCAGTGGCGCGAGGATATTTTCCCGGCTAGCTCTCGTTGGAGTCGACGTGGCCGTTCTGGTCGGTATCAGAGGCCGGGCAGATTGCGGAGTTGCATTAGTACTATTCAAGCCTGGAGATCGTACGCCCCTTGACCTTGTGCCCACCGACGAGTTGTCTTCTCTTCGTCCTGAAACACGTACAGCCACTGAATTTCTGTCAGAAAGCTGCTCTGAACCAGCCGGAGTATTGCCATCCTCTCTAGACGTTGCAGGACCTGGACTTGTCGACGTTGCCGACGAATGGTTAGGAAAAAGTCGATGTTTTGAAATGGAGGGTTTTTGCCTTGCCATATTGAAGGGGAAAAAAGCAAAATATCGAAAATGTAACGAGCTGAGCTGGATGCAACAATAGTTCAAAATTATGGTGCGTGAAATTCAAATGTCGTTCTAATTACTCACAAATCTGGATAATCATTAACCACATCCGAAGTAAGGACAGTATTCCATTGTACCCCATTGGCACCCCTGGTGGTACATCAGGGGCATTGGGCGCAAAGGTTAAAACAGGAGCACGAGGTCGCCGATAGCCGAAAAGGGGCCTGGGTCTGGTCTCGACGAGTCTCGATAGTATTCGACACGAAACCAAACTTGTGAACTTTACGTAAGCTTATATTTTTCATATGCAAGGTTGGCTCAACCATCAATGCCGCCGACTAAACGGAAATTTTGTGAACATTGTCAAGACTACGTGTCATCTAGAACGTACAGGCAGCATTTTGATCTTTACTACGACAAAGAAAGGGGTGAATGGCGCAGACAGGAATCTTCAGGTGAAGAAGGCGGTGACAAGTCTGCTTCAGAGAACGATTGGTATGAAAATGCTTCAGAGGGTCATCTTAACGAGACACCGGGGGTCACGGATAGTTGTGATGAATCCAGAGTATCTGAACCAGGTATTTGTTATTGTTATATTTGTAAGAATTTTTGTGGTCAAAACTAAAGACTACTCTGGATTTCACAAGTTTACAGCTTTACTTGCACAGAGCTATAGTTGAATTCTTTTAGCAATAATATTATATGCAGTGCTGAAGGTATGCAGCAGGGAAATTTAGTTGCTCCAGACTACAAGACAACACCTTTTTAAACACATGTTAATATGTGCAAGCATTGAATTTTGACTATGGGTATCTTTTTATGTTACTTGTTGTAGCACTGTACCAAAAGCTTTGTGTCATAACTCTTGAAGAATGCACCATTTTGGAAAATATACATGAATAATAAGCACATATCCTCTTTTCACCTTAACAGCTTTTGATGGTGTTTCTATAAATGATCTTGGAGAGGAAGATTGTCACATTCTTTATGGTAGGGATGATAGTGATTCAGAGAATGCCTTCATTTACCATTAAAGGATGCCACAGAACATTCTTGAAGAGGTATGGGATCTTGCAAGCGAGGATGTTGAAACAGACTTTCCTCAAAGCCAAAGTCAACATCCCTCAGTAGACGTTAACAACACAGCAACATCAGCTGGAAATATCAAGGATATCGTTCGATGGCTCCTGATTTTCCTTTGCCTTTGGTCTTCATTTTGCACATTATCTGACAACGCACTGGAAATCCTTCTTTCTTTTTTGAGAGCAGCATTTGATTCTCTGGGCACTATGTTGCCAGGTGTTGCAGGTTTTGCTGTGCTTTTGCCGAGGCCAGTCCATTTGCTGCGGAAGCAGCTTGGACTAGACAAAGACAGATTTATAAAATACATTGTGTGCCCGAAATGTCATACTTTGTATGTTTTTGATGACTGCTATGAGTTACTTCGTGGGAGGAGAGTTTCAAGAAAATGTAGCTTTGTCCAGTTTCCTAACCACCGCCAAAAATTCCGCCGTACAAAGTGTGACGAACCACTTTTGAAAGAGGTATCCTTAAAGACTGGGGAAACTAAGCTTTATCCACGCAAAGTATACTGTTACAACAGTGTCATCAGCAATCTGCGCCACTTTCTTCAGAGGCCTGGTTTTGTGCAGAAATGTGAATTATGGAGGGGTAGGGATATCCCAGATGTAGATAGGATAGCTTGTGAACAACATTTTTTGTAAAAGACAAATTTAAGTTAATGTAAAGCCTGATTTTGAAAACCCCCTAAGACAAGAAAATGAGGTCTTTAATTATGTCCTTTGGGTGAGGGTGTGTTAGCTTGAGATAATGTTTATTGTTATGGCTTAAGGCCAAAAACTGATTGAGAATGAGGTTGTTGCTTGTAAATTGTTTGGCTGAACCTAAAGCTACTTAGTTGTTTACTGCATGTACACCTTTGAGTCTTATTTTCTGCTAACAAAGTGTTTGGGGATGGCTGCAACCTGGGCCCATTTTTGAGAGTCTCGATAACCGGCCATTCAGGCCTGGAAGCTGAATGCTTGTATTGTCACCATTTAAAATGAAATTTTTAAGGATTTCGAAAGATAAGCAATAAATTCGTATTTACAGGGTGGCTGCAGTAGTAAAAGATATAGATTTGAAATCACCATTAACAAAGATCTTGAGCAATACATGTAGTTTATACAGTTTAAGAACTACATGTACACTAAGATTTATTCAAATGCAGTCTATAGTGTTCAACAGACTCAGTACTCACTTGTAGAAACCAGCATGTTTTGAAATTTTCATATGCTAGTGGCACTACCTAAAGAATGCTGTAGCAAGTCTGAGTAATCAGATGAGTGAAAATATATTTAAGAGACTGTGAATAGTGGTCCTTTTTCCCAGAACTAGTAATCTGCCTTAGGAATTTATATTTATTGTCAGTGTTTAGATATCTTGAGGTGTTTGTTCCAAGTGTGAAAGCTCACGCAAATAATTATTACTTTATAGTAACATGCTTGCAACAATATTGGGAATAGGGGACTTATTGCAGTCGACATTTTTCTTCTGGTCCTGTAGTTCAAGTAAACATCACTATCTTCTCTGTGGAGGGGATTCTGTTCTAAGACCTCTCCACCACCATGGTATTAGTTAAGTGTCATCTTGAGGCAAAAATTCTGAATATTGAAGTAAGTTCCTTCCCCTCCACTCAAATTAATGTCCCCCTCTAAACTAAAACATGCACCCAGGGGCTTATTCCAGCATTTACAGATAGTCTGTTCTAGCCAGTGATGTCCCTTGTTTATGGTTTGATAGATGTTATTCTCCTTAAAGTTGCTGCAATATTTTCAGTAATTACTTAATTACTAGCATACTATTTTTGATTGTGCAGTTCTAGAAAATATCCATACTCCCCCCCCCCACAGAAGGGATTGGAATTTCCTGGGGGGGTGGGGTTCTATAATGCCAAAAAAGAAATGTATGAAGCTTGATTGGAATTTCCAGAGGGGTGGGGGGGGGGGGGTCTTAGAAAAAATCCCTTCTGTGGGGGAGGTATGGATATTTTCTGGAATAATTACACATTCAAATACATGACATACATGTCCTGTCAGAATTATCCTGAACTGATGCACTTTTAGCTCATTAAACGATATGTACTTTTTAACTTGGGATTATCATTAAGTTGTTGTTGTTAATGTTCTAAATAAACTGGTTTTAGTGCAAATCCTCAGTAAAGGGTGGCTACGATTACATGACCAGCGGTCTGCATGTTATGTGGATACATTATGTCCCCATACACCACGTTTGAAGCTTTATTTTGGCGCTATTACAACATATTTCGGCGGGAAAGTGTTGCAGTAACTAGTACCAAGTTCGCTACTAAATTGTTTCTTATTCCATATAAATTAAACAAGCCCGTTAACATGGAGAGAACACTGCTAGCTAGTCAGCGTCGTCGCATGAGAAACGCCGACAAAAAGCGCGTGCTTCAAAAAGCAATCATGCCACGACAATCTCGTGAAAATACAATCGAAGAGAAACACAGGATGCAGAATCAAAGGAAGAAACGCAAACGATTGTCAAGGACAGCAAAGGAAAGGGAGAATAGAGAAATGCAAATTCAAAAGGAAAGAGATGCCTATTCTCGCGCTAAAGAATTGGCGCGAATTTACTATGGCAAATGGAAAGCATTAGCCGAACAGAATAAAAAGACCCTGGACAAAACCAAGGTAAGTCTCTGTTAGTGTCAAGACTGAATATAGTAGGTATCGGAGCTGTTGGTTGCAAAAAATGATATAACCGAATTGAAGCTGAACATAAACATATTTAAATTAGCATGATCTTGCATTGTACAAAACATCCCAGGCTGACTTATCATGGATAGGTCAGTGTACATGTAGGTCAGTGCCTTGAGAGTCGGAGAATTTGGAAAGTTTCAAAATTTTTAAAGTTGTAGTTTAAATAAACCAGTCACAACCTTGGTTTTAATCACCATAGAAACAGTGAGCAGACTCCTTAGTAGGGGCTTTCTTCAAAACGGAGAATTGTTTTGCCTTGGACAATGACTATTTTAGTGTTTTTCATTTCTCAAAAATTGTAATTTTGATAATCAATTGGTCTAACCAGACTTCATATTGTGGTACTTAGTCTATAACCATACTCGCGATAAACAAATAAAACTCTTGCTGTGCAGTTATCCAAATCTGTTCGCATACATATTATTACAGACTGAACTGGAGTCCAAGTGCTCAGTCCTATTACCATTACTTATGACACAATATAGCATGTGAATTTCAGGGGCGGATCAAGAAAATTCAGAAAGAAGGGGCCAAGTCCTCTACTCTCCCCCTCAAATGAAAACTTCACTTCAACCTGATTGTATAATTATAACAACACTTGAAAAAAGGTCAGAGGGGTTGGGGTCATATGTCAAAAACGTTTTGAAAATACAAGGAAAAAGGGGCCCGTGGCCCCCTTGGCCTCTCCCCTAAATCTGCCTATAAATCTTATTAAGCTGACTAGCTTCATGCTGAAGATGGTCTTGATTCTCTGTTAATAAAGGAAAATATTGCTTTATTCCAGATTAGAGAGAGGAATACAAAATCAGGACCACCCAGTAGTAAATTCGCCACTGTTAATTTAATTGATCCATCTGAGCTTCAACCAATCAGTGAAAAGGACTTAATACTGGGACAGGGTTCATATGGCCGGTGCATTTTAAAGTCATTCACAAGATTTAAGGTTCTTGTGGTTGAAAAACAATGTCTCATGCAAAACACCAAAGAGATGGTAAAGGAGGCACAAATCATGCAGGCTCTCACACACAGAAACATCCCCACAATATTAGGCATCCAGCTTGAAAGAGAGCCTATATCAATAGTGATGGAGTTCAAAGGGGAAGAAAGTACGTCCATAACAGTCAGTAAACTATTATATTGCAAGGAATCTAGTGGTATATTAGAGAAAGTTGAAAGTTCACTGACAAACAAAGACTGGCTGATCATTTGTCATGATATCACAGATGCTCTTGCTCACATTCACTCCAAAGGCTTTCTTCATTGTGATCTTAAATCAAACAATGTTCTTGTTACTCATAAACATGGCCAAATTATAGACTTTGGAAAGGCCTGTGACATTTCATTTCCCCCAGCAAAGAAGTATACTTTTCACTATGCACACATTGCTCCTGAAGTTTTGAATGGCACCCATTGTAGCAAAGCCAGTGATGTTTATTCCCTCGGTCGAATCCTGCATGAAATAGCTACAAAGCAAGAAATCCCAATGTTACTGGACAATGCTAAAAAATGCTTGGACATCAACACCACAAGAAGACCAACAACAACAGGACTAATGTCATCGCTGGCCTCTTTAATATGTAGTTATAGTAATACATTTCTCAGCAATGTTTCTTAGCTTTTTGGCTATGCCAAGTCCAGTGCTTAAAGATTGGTCTTGAGATGTTAGATGAATCGATTAGATAACACAATTATTTTTATTTAATTTTTTTTTCATTGAATTGAAAGCTCTGAGCAAGTAAAATATATCATTGATTTTTTCTAAGATAGGCTTCCAATTGTTCTCATAGCAATAACATTCAAGAACAATGGCAACAACTGAATAAGTAATTAAATATACAATGAATACCGAACTAATAACTAACTAATTAAATAAATATTTCCAAATTTTTAAATAATAAAGTCAACCAGAGTTGAAATTCAGTCAAAAGATATTTCTTTTGTTTCTTGCTGACGGGGACAACTAATGTGTTACATTACAGATGGAAAAGTTCAGCAAGTGTTTATCTCTATAGCATTTTTTGCTTTAGAGGTAAAACTCGTTAAAAATGATCTACCTGTGAAAATATTAAAATCATTTTAAGCATGTAATTTAAAATTAATACTTTTCTTGACACCATTTGGCACCTTTCTTTATATCTCTTGTCTGTAGAATTACCATCACCCCCCATTGCTTGGGGGCGACTAATGGCTTTGGATAATTTCTGAATGGCACATTGTGATTCCTGTCCAAAGAGACAAATATCACCTTCTAGAGATGGTAAATTTTGGTAGTAAACAAAAAGAAACTACTTGTATAAAACAGCCCTAAGGCTGCTGGTGGAAACCCTTTGTATTAGTCTGTCCTCTTCCACAGTTAGCAGTGGGAGTAGGGAAAGTCATGCCACAGTTATTTCAAGAAAATTAAACAATTATTTATGAGAAAAAAAAAAAGAAAAAAAAACAGGTCCAGTAGCACAGAAAGGCCACATTGTTTCAAATCAAAAGCCAAAACTTAAAGGTTTATATGGATGTCCAGGTATACAATTGAGAAATAAATCGCAAAATGAGTTAGCATGTTTGTGCTAATCCTGTACCATGAAGGTTTCACAGCATGCATATTAAAATAATACCGGTAAATCAAGCTGTTTTCAGTAACTCAGTGTCATATTTTATGGTACAGTTTTCCTTAATAACTAATTATTATTGTTGGCTTTCCATATTGTTAGTCTTTGAACCTAGCTAAAAAGTCTTAAGGCCAATTGTTTGACCAATTGTAGGTAAAACCAATTATAACTTGCTTACATATTTAAAAAAGTAAATAAACAAAGCTGAGACTTGGTGGGTTGCCTTGGGAACCCATCTGTTCTGGTGTGTTGTTTTCTGAGTTATAACAAGTTGCAGGGACAAGTACCATTGTGTGAACTTGTCATTTTTGCTTCAAAATCTAGTAGCAGGGACCAAACTTCGGTCCCGGTTACTAGTCCCACAAAGTTAAACTAGTTTGAATTTTTGGGACAAGTTCCTGCGACTTGTTTCTTCAAAACGCGTTGTGTGAACTGTTTGTGGGACAAGTCCCAGTGACCAGTCCCTGAGTTCTATAATGATGCTACAAATACGGCTCATGTTGGGTGTAAAATGAATAGTAACATGTATTGTTTTACCCTTTTGTCCAAGTTACAAATGACTCCTTTGTTCCTTGTTTTGCCTTTGTCTTGTGCATTATGACGTCAGCTGTGCCGTTTTACATGGAACATAAACCACAAATAATCTGAGCCAATATAGAAGAAAGATTGATTTCTTGAATGTGGAACAAAATTTAATCATGTGTGTACTTGTGGCAAAATTTTATGGAAAATGCAAAGACCGATCAGAAGCATTGTTTTTTTTGGTAATCCTTGAAATGTGTTTCCCACTACAGAGTGTACTGCGAGGTTTAGCATGATGTATTGGCAAAAAATATGGTATACAAATTCTTGGAGTCTAAGCCTTCTTGTGGTAGCAAGGTTTGGAAAGAGAGGAAGAAGAAAATAATAATAGAAAATTGCATATATGGAAGATAACACTTTGTTTGCATTGTTACAACAGCAAATCAGTACTCCTGTTGTTAAGATGTCACATCTTTTATCAGCAGGACTGCCAAGATGTCTCATCTTTTGCCAGTTTTCTGTTTGCTGATGTCATAATAACGTGCATTCTACATAGTAAAGACCAAAAATTACCTTAGAGATCAAACAAGAAGGCTCTGGCTCAAGAAACTTGAAATTAGGACACTGCCAGATAGAATCCTGGAGTCAACATTTAGGTTTTGAGGTTAAGCTGAGACTCTCCCTTTTTTCTAAAGTTTAATAAGATCTATTTGCAAGCAGTTTGAAAAGCCAAAGCCTTCTCTTACAATTACTGGTTGTAAAACCAAGGATTAAAAACGGGAATGTCAGTTAACATTTCCTTTCAAGCACATTGTGGCAACTTCACCTTCACCTAACTTCTTAGCGACAAAGTGGTACATGAGGCCTTGCATTGTGACAACAGCAAATCAGTATTCCTGTTGTTAAGATGTCACATCTTTTATCAGCAGGACTGCCAAGATGACTCATCTTTTGCCAGTTTCTGCTTGCTATTGTCCCAAGAAAAAACGCTGGAATCTCTCCGTTCACTGACTGGCAAAGAGAACAACAGCAGCAGAAGAAAATTTTTTAACCTTGTGCAAAAATCGAGAAGGCTATGGCTTGAAAACATCCTATTTGAATAATAGAGGAGACTTGTTCCCCTTTCTATTGTTTGTTTCAAAGTATTCGGTCTTGTGAATTGCCTATAAAGCCTTCCTATGGCGATATCCTCCAATCCGTCTGGTCCTTTACCTCGGGAATACTTTTATCTCTTTATGAAGCTCCTCCCGCAAATCGAACCTAGCGCGTGTATCCATGTAAGTAAACTATGTGCTGGATAAAATCAAAAGATGTAAGAATAACCATAACTCCAATGGCTCACCTGTACAAGTAACTTTTCTAAGGTGTGCGCCTACTTGGCCTTAATGTTAGAGCATTCTCGTTCCCAGAGGCCGTGCTCCTTTTTGGCGGGCTTTTTGGTCAGCACCTAATCTCGTATCCAGGTCTCACTCTGTGTGAAACTGAATAGCCCATTGCAGAGACGTGAGAGCACTGGGGCGAGCTTCTTATGTTGATTACATTGAAAACGTAAACATTTTGGAAGTTTAATGAATGAAAAGCTACCCAACCAAGTTTAAGAGTTTTCAGCGGAAAATTGCCCAAATGGAAGCCTTGCAAAAGTTGCATTATTGCATACAAACCCTCATAATTTTGTCGCCTGTCTAGCCAATCCATACAAACTCTATTTTGGGTAATATTTGAAGAGCTACCATTTTGCCATTTTCCTCCTCAATACTTCTATTTGTGGTTAAGACTCTCAAATTTAGTTGATCTTTCATTTGAATAACTTTCTGCCGTGTCGAATGCAATTCAAACAGAAGATAATGAAGCAAATCATCTGTTGTCTCAATTGCATTTGACACGGCAGAAATGCGACGTATGAACCGGGCCTTGGTTTTTCAAACAAACGGAAAACAACCATACTCTTTCCCAGTCCTCTGACGTTTCTGCAATGGCCCACGAGATCTTCCTCCTGCCTGGCTGTGGGAGATCTGGGTTCAAGATTAGTCAGCACCAAGAATCGCGGTGCTGGCCAAAAGGGGCGCGATCTCTGGGGACGAGAATGTGATCAGAGTGATTGATTGCAAATTTTTAGCCCTTCAAATCAGTTAATTCTGCGTTTTCCTTATTCAGTCTAATAGACAATAAATCAGACAACTTGTCACTTGTTAAATAGGGCAACTGACTGATGCACTGGAAAACTGACTGTAGCGCTTATCCCAGCATTTTGCCAGCAATGAGACCCCGTTTGAGTTTATTAAAACCGAAAGATATACTTCTCTACATATACATATGTGAAATTATAATAACGTGCCTGGGCCCGTTTCTCGAAAGACCCGGTAACTTAACGGGCCCGAAAAGGCTCGAGAAAAGTAGGGTGTGCTCTGACCTCTAATAAAGTTCATTTTGTTTATTTAGCTTAGAACTTTCCTTTTACAACTGTCAACACTTTTGAAACTCCCATATAGAATCGAATAACGCAATAATCACTTCAGTTAATTAGGGAGACCAATAAGCAAAGAAAAAGAGAGTAATGTGGCAATTTTTGGAGAATTCAATTACTTATTCTGATATCCTCGGGTCTGGAAGGTCATAAGATGCTTAAAACACTCGAATATTGGCATCAAAGTAACGGATACGGAATGGCCTAAAGCGGGCCTCCTCCAGCCTCAAAGAAGTCCCTGATCATGAGTATAATTGTAATGTAACAGTTAGGATTGTAAATTTACCACAAGCTACACCAGTCAAATGTCTAGCAAATGTCATCATGGCCAACAGTTTTGCCCGTAAAGCAAATAAAAGTAAATTTACCCCAAGCAACACCAGTCAAATGTCTAGCAAATGTCGTCACGCACAACAGTTTTGTCCGTAAAGCAAACGTTATGTAAGTCACCATATTTGCAAAATGGTAAATATGAATAAATATATTGCAAATGTGCAAATTAAGTATACAGTTAAATTTATAGCAATTTATAATTTTTGCTCTTATGGCAAATTCAAGTAAACCACATGCGAATGTACTTTTTTGTATCTTGGAAAAACAAGAGCAAACATTACTGCAAATCTTTGTGTTTGCAACATTTTTGGCCTGCATTTGCAGATGCAGTCAAACTGCTATCTTTGCAAAGAAAGCAAATTTGAACAAATATTTAGAAATGGTGATGGCTTGCACATGTGGCAAATTTAAAGAAAATTTGAATCAAACATTTCCATTTACTCCACATTTGCACATCAATTCCCACGAAACAAATATACAAGTTTTACCACGCTTTACCTTCCAGTGTAAATAAAATCCAAATTTAGAGCCCCAGATTTACCACACATTTGCTCAACTCGCAAACATGAGTAAATCCGTTTTTTCGTCCAGTGTTAGTAACATTGAGGTTCTGCCTGAACACTTTGATTCTGATCATTTACCGGTGGCTTTCAACATCAAAATGCAATCTGGACTTTCACACAAGTCAGCTCCTAGACAGGTTTATAATTACAAGAAAGCTAATTTCACTGAATTGAATGAATTGTTGGGGTACGTTCCATGGAATTGTGCATTCCTGGAGGACGATGTGGACTGTTGTGCTGATAAAGTCAAAGACCTTTTGCTTGCTGCTGCAGATATGTGCGTCCCTTCATTCACAGTGAAAAGAAGGACAAATCCTCCATGGATCAATAAGGATCTCCTGCGTTTGATTAAAAAGAAGAAAAGATTATGGCGCCAATTGAAAGCTCATCCATCTGAAATCTTAAGCCAAAAGTTTAAGGACTTAAGAAGTACAATTAAAAAGTTAATAAGATCAGAGTATCATAAATACTTGCAACACCTTTCTGATGTCCTAAAAGAAAACCCCAAAAGGTTCTGGTCCTATCACTCCATAAAGACTAAGTCTAAAAGACTTCCTGACATCAGTACTTACAATGGAATTTATGCAACCAAGCCACAGGAACAAGCTAACTTGTTTAATATTCACTTTCACTCTGTCTTCTGTAAAGAAAGCTCAGGTGTGCCCTCTATCTTGGTGCAGAATTTACGGGATGATCAGTGTGTGAACCACTATACAGATTCTGTGTCTTGCAATATAAATGAAGTCCAAAGAACGTTACAAAAACTTGATGCCAACAAGACCTCTGGGGTGGACAAAATTCCAGCTCGCCTGTTGAAGGAGACAGCCCTTATGTCTGCTGTTCCACTATGTATGCTCTACAATTTGTCTTTCAAGCATGGTCAGGTTCCTAAATTATGGAAACATGCCAATGTTACCCCTATTCATAAGGATGGTGATCGAGAGCCGGTCGAACATTATAGAGGTATATCCCTATTAACCATCCCAGGCAAATGTCAAGAAAGAATAGTATATAACGCAGTTTACGGGCAGGTCATCGGGTTTATCCACAGTTCCCACCATGGATTCCTAAATGGTAGATCATGTACAACACAACTTCTCTTGGTTCATCATAACTGGTCTAAAGCCCTTGACAACAATGGACAAGTTGATGTGGTGTTTATTGACTTTGCTAAAGCCTTTGATCTTGTGAATCACACCATTCTCCTGACTAAGCTTTACAAGTATGGAGTTCGAGGTAGCCTATTGGATTGGTGCAGAAACTATCTTACTAACCGTCAACAGAGAGTCGTTGTAAAAGGGGAAGTTTCTGATTGGCTAACAATTACTTCCGGTGTCCCACAAGGTTCTTTGTTGGGACCACTACTTTTTATAGTTTTTATTAATGATTTACCGGGGGTAATTAGTAAGGATAGCTCAATTGCTTTATATGCAGATGATAGTAAATTGTATAGGATCATCAACACTCCGGAGGATATGTCATCTTTTCAGGGTGACCTGGACAAGATCTCTGACTGGTGTAAGGAAAATAAAATGAAAATTAATACTAGGAAATGTAAGATCATGAGAATCGCCAGGAAAAGGAGTCCACTCGTTAGGGATTATCACATAAATGGTCAGAGTTTGGAAAGCGTACATATATATAAGGACTTAGGTTTGCTTACTAGCTCTGGTTTATCTTGGAATTCACATATAGACTCTATAACTGCCAAGGCCAATAAGATTCTTGGACTGGTGAAAAGATCGTGTATGGATATTAAGGATGTTACTACATTGAGAACACTTTATAGTAGTCTTATTAGACCATTACTCGAATATTCATGCGAGACCTGGAATCCACATACACAACGTAATATTAATAAATTAGAGGCAATTCAGAGGAGGGCAACTAAGTTCATCCTAAAATCTGGGGAAGATCACAATACTAGATTAAGCCGATTAAGTTTACATAGTCTATCTGATAGGAGATTTACAAGGGACGTAGTATTTTTATATAATGTAATTAATGGGCATTATAACATAGATATTTCTGGTAGGCTTTTATTCTGTAAAGATCGTAATGTAGGTTATGATTTAAGAAAAAACGGCTCTCTCGACCTTGCCAGCTTGTACAGTAGAACCAATAGTTTTAAATATAGTTATTTTATTCGCATCATTGATGAATGGAACAGTCTACCAAATGATATAAAAGAAACCGTTGGTATTTCTAGTTTTAAGCACAAAGTTATGTCCTTTCTTAGTAATACTTACACATAGTTCTACATTTAGTATACAAAGTTTGACATTTTGGAATTATGGATATTCTATATCTCTTATTATTTCTTTTATATTATAGATATTTATATTGTAATTACTGCGGAGCATCCCTCGCATGGTGTCAAGGGCGCTTTTTGGATGTTCCCCTCTCCATACAATATTAATTTGTTAATTATTTACTTATTTACTTATTCATATGTAATTTAATTAATTTATGGAGTAAACTTAATAAATCAAACTTACATAATGAGCATTTTTTTCATTCTTTTCTTCTTCTAAGTAAAGCATAGAAGTAGTATCATCATTTTCTTTCTCACTTATATATAGTGGACACACACCATCTTCATCATATGTAAATACATTAATATTTACTTTTGATATATCCTCTAGTTGCTTTATAACTCTTATCTTTGCTGGAAATTTTTTTCCCCTTGTGTCAAATTTGCTTGCAATTTTTATATCCTCAAGTGTAATTCTCTCTGGATGTTTTTCTCTTGGATAAAGATGCCTTATTAAACACATTAAAGCACATCTGGTATCTTTTGTCTGTAAGTTAATTAGTCCCTTTTTCGAGTTTTTTAATTCTGGTGGTAAATCAATATATGAACCAGCTCTAAGTGGAACATATTTTGCAATATTAATATATTGATTTAATATCTCATCTATTATTAAACCTGAACCACCAGATAGCCATTTTGATATTTTTTTCTAATATAAAATCAACAATAATATAATACTTCTCCTCTATCTCTTCATTATTTGTTAAAATTGTTGGATTATCTACATTACCAAATGACCCCTCTACATATTATCCTTATTGTTTTCCATCCTCGTCTACCTTCTCTTTATAAAATCTTATCTTAATTGCTTGACTAAATTTTAATCCCTTATTATTATTTAAATAATCTCTTAAATATTTTTTCATTAAAATAGAAAACTTTTTTAAATTGAATCGCTGGTTCTATTTTATCAAAAATACTTATTTCTGCAGATATTGCATTATTAACAAAAGCACTATCTAATCTCTTTATTGGATTTATTTGGCTCTTTACATCGTTTATTTTTTTTTTGAAATTCAGCTATTACTTCAGGTTTATAATAATCTCTTATTTTATCAATAAATTTTGCAATATCTTCTCTTATTGGTCTTGAGATATTATTTTTTCCGTCTAACACCAAATATTCTTGGCCTTGGAATTGGTATTCTTGGATTAGGCCATTGAAAAGTTGGAACATATCTCGTTGGAGTTAATGGTTTTGGTAGTTTTTCTTTATCTTTATTGTTCCACCTTTTATTGTCTTTGGATTAATTACAATCTTTTTTAATGGCCAATTAAGTATGTAACTGTCTAAAATTCGTTTATCTAAAGACTCTCTCATCTTTTTCTGTGATTTTATCATTTTCAAATATATAAATAGGTATCATTTTTTTAAATTATTTTTTCTTAAATTATTTTTTATCTTATCTATATTTTTTTATCTAGTTTTATTAAATCTACATCTTTAAATAAGTTCCTCTCATGCTTCTTTGTCCTTAAATGCATCCACTTTCCACCTAACCTATAGTTCTTACCATTTTTACATATATCACAATACCATGGAGTGTTCCGCAGTTTATAGTCATCGTACCTCTTTCTATACTCTTTATAATTTTCTTTCTTGAGTTTTTGCATTTCAGGTGTTTTTAAATATTCTTCCATTATATCTTATCTTATATTTATTTTTTTTAAGTATCATTTTTAATTATGCAATTTTACCTTTTATTTTTGCCTTTTGTTTATCTTTTGATTTTTGCCTAGATTTTGCCATTTGTTTTTGCCTAGATTTTTTATCATAAATTATTGATACCCTTCACCCCCTCCCTGTCACAAGCATTTTTTCCTAGCTGGAACGGTGCCCCCCAATACATATACTCGAGTATCATTTTTAATTATGCAATTTTACCTTTTATTTTTGCCTTTTGGTCAGAAACCAATTTCCAATGAACAGATGAAGAAACTGTTCGACAGCGGTGAGCTCGGACGGGCAGAGAGCAAAAATTTGGCAAAACTACAGTGGGCGACCTAGTTTTACCTCAGTCTCCTTTTTGGCTGACCACGACAAGAGATTAAGCGCCAACTAACGCCAACAATTCTGTGGTTGCGAAAAAATCCATCAAGGAGACTAATATAACTGCTGTATTTTGCTCTTATTAATCTGCAAAGTTGTAAACGGACAGTGTAATCGGACAGCTACATGAGCCAATTAATTTAGGTCCTTTCCATTGTATCCACCAATCACAACATTAATTATAATCACTATAGTAACCAATTCAAGAGATTGACTGTAAAATTGTGGAGGTTTAGTCTCCGTTGAATGAGGTGGAAAAAACTTAACAGTCATTTTTCAAGCTATTCTCCAGATTTTTAATTATGACATTTAAAAATGACTATTACAAGCTCTTCTTCATATGAAACTTTTACTTTTGTGGGAAATTGTAATTGTTATGATTAATTGGTAACAGGACATCGTGTCGTCCAATTCAGTCTGTAATCACACTCGTCATTAACAAATCGGACTCCCGCTTCGCGGTCGTCCGATTTTGTTATCACTCGTATGATTACTGACTGAATTCGACTCCACTCAGTCTTATTACCATTATAAATCTACTAGCGTTCTATCACGAATGCCCTTCTCTGATAGCCTACGCTACTCAATATCTATTTAAACAATAGAGTGTTTCTGTCGAGGAACTATCGGCTGATAGTTGCCCCGCGGAAATTTCATGTTCTTAAAACAAATATTTGCCCCGAGAACCGAAACTTCGAGGGCAAATATGCTAGTTTTAAGAACATCAAATTTCCAGGGAGCAACTATCAGACCGATGATTCCGAGACATAAACACTCTATTGTCTTTATTGTTCACCACTAAACTTTTCCGTAGCGGCATGCCTCAAAACTGAAAACGACAAGAATTTATTTATCAAAATATCCAACCGCTATGGAGCGCTTAGGTGTTTCGTATTTTCCGTTGTATCCTCTTCAGATGATATTATATCTATAAATGCAGTATAAACAATTTTATATGTCAACTGTTGACTTCTAAAGAAGAAACCTAAAAAGGAAACCTCGAATCTTGAAACCTCTGCGCCCGCTTGAAGTTTTACTGTACCGTAGTTTATTGCAGTTTTCAGCCTAAAAAACAGTTCTCTTACTCTCTGCTTACTAAGATCGACGTGGGACGATAATTTTTTTTTTCATCTTATCTAAAAAAAACTGTAGCAGAAAGCGGCCTTTGATGAGCCACTTTCGCTGAGCGGGCACTATTGCCTGATAGTCGCCCTAGGGCATTCTATTGACAGATAGTGCCCGCGCGAGATCGTACCACGTGATCAGTTTTGACCAATAACGACAAAGGAAAATTAAGTGGGGAACTATAATCTGTGATAGACAGTGACTAGCGAAGCAGTGTGTTGTTGCTAACAAAATGACGGCATAGTCTTGGCGTTTTCGAAGTGTCTGTGAAGTGGATTTAGATAAAGTTTTAAACGACTTGTAGATTTATACTAAAGCAATTAGATCATTCGCTCCGGCTAAATTTCGGGCTGCAACCTCGTCAATCACGCGACCGAAATCTCGAGCTCATAATAGTATCGTGCCACTGTGGACTTCTTAACAAAATGACAGCCACTTCGCGTTTTTGGTGTCTGTGAAAAGGATTTAGCTTAAGTTTTAAACGACTAGATATCTAGTTTTATACTTTAAAACAATTAGTCAACGATCATGCCACAGAAATCTCGAGCTCTTAATCTAATTGTTTAATAGAAACACGATTTTAAACTAATCAGGGCGCGTATTTTCTTATTTAATGATAGTGTGCGGAGACCAACACCTCTTTAAATTCTAGTACCTTTCAAGTGAATACCTCTCGCGTAATTCAGTTGGATTTTTTCAACAAGTTAAAAACCCTAACCAAAAACAGCTACTTTAGCTTAAATAACACTCTATAATGGATGTTTCTTTGTTTAAGAAAAAGCATTTAAATAAATCGTTATTGAATTAACTGAATGCATGTATACACGAGCATTAAATTTATTTGATCCCTAGCATCCATGAATCCTATTTCTTGGATATCAGAGATGTTCACCGATATCTTACACGTGCGATATCGAGTCACAACCTGTTGCTCACCGACCAAGAACTAATTATGGCAAATGCAGGGTCAGGTTTGCTGCTGATGAATTTTTGAAATGATAAACCTCTAAGCATAAAGAATGCTACATCTCTTCAAAGTTTTGAAAAACCCTGAATGATTACCTGCCTTCATCCAAGGCATAAGAGTGATTTTCTACTTAGTTATAATACTTTCCCTTTGTTATTATTAATTTACAAGGTTTTTTTTATTTATTTTCTTCCGTTTATCAAATTACTAATTTCCAAGAAACTAAGTTCTAAAGACGTATGTTCGCTAGTTAAATGAAACATCTCAATAATATCTTCAGTTAAACATTCGATGAGGTGAGGTGAAGTCTTTTTAACCTAGTGGCCTTTCGTTCTCAAACCTACACATTTTTTTAAATCTCAGTGTAGCTTATACTTTTGGTACGTGGAAATAAACAGACTCAACACTTGTGAACCTTAACATTCAATTAAGTCTAACTTAACACGAACTTAAATGGGTAGTTTATATCTTACTCAGTAACAGTTTAAGAACAATGATGTCCAATTTATTTCAAATAAATGATTTGATGATTGAGAAAGAGGTTTTCCCACCGGATGTGCAGAGCTTTTCTTATCTTGAACTGGAAGGTGGTGCAAGCTTAACATTACGTGAAAGCAATCCCTGGCGCACAGGGCTCGGAAGCTCTCAGAGTCAGAATCAATGACTGAATCAACCATGTTAATGTCAACTTGTTATTGTATTTATCGCGCTTTTCGTAAGCTTGAAAGCTTTTCTCTTCTTCCAGCTATTGTACTCATTAGCATGTTTTAGTATCTATATTCTATGCTCTATGCACAAATTGCAACACACCAATGAAGGCAGATTTTTCTGCCGAAACATGTCTGTGAATTTTAAAACTGTCGTCATTTATTTGAAATTAATTGTTATCTTCGTGCAATCCAGACATTTCAATAAGGATATACAGTTTGCTAAATAAAAAGACTATTTGATCCTGAACAAAACACAGACTAAATTAACGATCGCTGAGCATAAAATCCATAATAGCCACCAGTATTTAGCGGACACTTGACCATTTTCCCAGTTTCTTTCCAGTGTTACTCGTCATGACTTGCTCACTTGGTGGTTCATCTTGAGCTCCAAGATCTTCAACCATGGAGTATTTGACGCTGTCATATTTCTCCATGTTGATCAGTTTCGTATATGTCTGGAAGGTATAATTATAAGTAATGAGTACACCAAAAGGCTTTAAGTATTAAGAAGGGATCCAACGCAAGTTCGATTAACAAAGTGGAAAGAAACTTTGTACCTAACAAAAATCATTTCTAACAACAGCAAATTTCGAAACCTAATTTTCCACACTTGAAAGTGCTGGTGAAATGAAACTGATGATGAAATGTTACCTTTGTTTGCGCATTAATATTTCCGCTGAATTTTAACATTCATTTTCTCGAGTTCCCTTAGGAATTTGTTACCGGTTTTATTACAGGCAACCATTTACCACTTTAACGACAATGTAAAAAAGGACTGTAAAATATCTAAAATTATTCTGATACAAGGTTTCTGTCTACAACAAACTGAGATTTCTCGATTTCCTATCGGTTCAAAACTTTTTTCAGTTAGAGAATATTTCCACAATTACAATTATCATGGTTTTAGAACCAAGTCCATAGAATTCTTAATTAACCTGGATTATTGATTGGCTCATTACTACAAACCTCTTCACGAAGGTACGTATCCATTCTTTGCCGTAGTTTTTCGAAAGGAGGACGGAAGTCAGGGTTTAAGTTAAAGCACCTTGTCATTACATCATACCTAAACGACAGACACGTTGAAATTCATAGCCATTGCCAGTTTGATCTTACTACATTTTGTAAAATAATTTTCAGAACGCCGGAGAGAAGGATTAAGTAAAAAGAGAAGCTTCTCTTCAGCAATTTCAATTGAAGTTTAGTTAAATTAAAAAAATTGTGCTCCAGAACATGATTGACTAAACTTGCATGCATTTATAAGACACCAAAATACCTATAAAAAGTCAGACTTCTTAACATCCTTCGAATACTGAGGCAATAACTGTTTACATTGCATTAGACTGTAAGAAAATAGTCTATTACATCCATGGCGCAGTAAAGTTAGAAAACGAGGAGGAAATGAAGAATATTAGATAATTTAAGCCAGAAATAAGGAATACACAAATATGTGTTCATATCGTGGTCAGCAAAAACTAGATATCACAATGATGATAATAGAAAAGTTATTGACATGTCAAGAACGCGCTTATAATTAATAACTTTAAAAAAATCTTAAATAATTATTACTCGTATAGACCACACAAGTGAATAGTACTTTTCGCGCACGCTGATTGGCTGGTTTGGAGATGATAAGCTAAGTTTTTTTCACCTCCGAGGAACCGAAGAAAAGGAAAATGGCTTTTGTCGATGTATTATCACAAAATTACTCTTTGGTCCGCTAGTTATTCAGCTTTTGTCGTCTATACTAAAACAATTATTCATCTCAGTGCCAGTGAAAGTGGTGGATAATTGTTAAGTAAATTTACAATTGGTCGTCTATGTGGTCAGGTTTTGGCATTTGATATCCATCCAGGACTGCTTGAACCACTTTGCCTTCTGACCATCCTGGGTATGGAATTCCTCCTGTCAAGGAATACAAGTTTGCTTCAACTTCTTTATAAGTTAGCTTAAAGAAAAACACTTTTTGGTTTATATCAATCCAGCCCCTAATTTAAGTGGGATATTCTAGCTGGTTGTTCGAAATCTCAGTTTCTGTTTCCTTTATTGCTGTTGATATTCAACAAATTTTTAAACTTACCGATGGTAAAGATCTCGTACAAGACAATTCCATAAGACCACCTGTAGATCAGAAATGCAGATAAGAGTTTGGTATACAAGTGTACTCTTTACAAGGAATAGTAGAAAAACAATAGAATATAATTACAGTTTTAAAGATCAGGTCAGAGTGTATAGTAGAACTCTACAGATCGAAGAACACAATGTAAAACTATGGTTGTTTTTCTCGTGCTCCGAAATCCCTAGACGACTAATTTGCAATTTTACACAAAAACAAAAATGTAATTATTTGGCCAGGATGTCTTTGTGCGACTGGAGAATGATAAGCTTTCGTGCATATTATAATGGTAGTCGATTATCTCATCTGCTGTCTACAAAATGCACCCAGAATTGGTTGCAGCAATGGCAAACAATATTTCTGTAAGTCGTTACTTGTTTTACCTTTTCGTTTTGATGAAAATATTGAGATTAAATGTGCTGTTACACTACCTACTTCCATTTATAACTTGTCTTGCAATTTCTTCCGAGAATTTCCTTAACGTATAACCCCCAGAAAAGAACAGGTCTAACAACGCTTTTGTTGCAGCAACTGTTCCACAAAGTAGAATCAAGTTCTAGTTTCGCTACGTTGTTAGTTTTAGGAAATGCTACACTAAGCAATGTCTCGTACAACTTCAGTTGTTTCTCAACGGCGCAACAAAATTGCAAGACAAGTTGCAAGAAAAAATGGTCTAGTATAACAGAGCCTTAACGGAAGCAGCAGGAAAAATCTAAATGGTACATACACATCACTCTGAGGTGAGAGCTCAGCCACATTTCCTAAGAGAATCTCAGGTGCAGTCCATTTGATTGGCATACAGCCCTGTAAATCCAAACAGTATAAGGCTTGTCAGTGAACACCCAGTATGTTTAGTTGAAAATCTGCATTAGCCAAAATAGCAGTGGCTCTGCGTGAGGAAAACGACCATAACTTCTTTAGAAATGACTGTGTTGAATACTAAGAAACCATCGGATGGTTTCAGAAAGGTTCGATTGGGCAGGATTAAATCACACATAACAACAACTGTAATCTAACATGGCGAACCCCGGACAAGAACAGGGAGCCTCGCTTTAATGCCCATGCGTACAACCGCTGACAATACATAACAGACTGCGACTTTGTTTTTTGTCACTATAATAATGTACTGTAGCATCAACAAAAAATGGTAGTAATTGATTCAGCAAAGAAATGCGAAAAGACCTAGAACCACTTTAAGCCACCTTTTAAGTTCTTTTAAATAGTTTTAAAACACTGTTTCCCTTCACGTTAGTTGTGTAATGGCTGACTAAAATTATGAATTGAGATACCTTTTTAGCATTTCCTTGTCCATACTTAAAATCTTGGTAAGCCAGGCCAAAGTCGGTAACTTTGCAAACAAAGTTGTCATCAAGAAGAACATTACGAGCTGCCAGGTCACGATGTATTATCTACAAAAATATATTACTTTACATTTTTAATTAAACACTTGTCAAAAGGTACCATTTAGATTTTGCCTTTTGGAAATAAGGCGTAGATCCTTTATCTGATGCTTGGAACTCGGATGCTTCAAATGAAACCAAATCTTTATAGGAAGTCTGTGTTATATTTCAATCCAGGGATATGAGAGGAATTAAACGCTAAAAGGAATTGCAAAAGCTGCAATGAACATGTTGAAAAGTTGACTGCAAAAGAAGGCACTTGAGAAACCTTACAATGCTTACGCAGTAAGAAAGTTATATTTTCAATATATTATCAGAAGTGGGTTACAATGCTAAACTCCAGATGGAATGGTCTAGGATAGAGCCCTGACTGGAAATATTTAGAAAAGCCTTTGACCGACACACTTTACTCTCGTAGTGCCACTCCAACCCAGGTCAATAAAATGGGTACCAGCAAATTTAATGCTGGTGGTAACCCTGCAATTGACTAGCATGTCATCCAGTTGCGTTCAATGTTCAGTTCTTTGAGCTTCTTGAACCAGATTTAATACAAGCCTCGACGCAGAGAAATGTTTATTTCTCAAAGGAAAGGATCGAGTTATTGCACTGATTCCGAAGGACAACTTAAACTTCCTTGAGCTATCAAACTGGCACCCAATCAACTAATTAAAAAAAGAGACATTATTTATGAGGGTGACACGTGACAGTAACTAACATTACTGATGAACTTGTGGCCCTCAAATCCCAGGATCGAATTGGAATTTGGAGATGTTGGTTTTTGAGGAGAGGGGAAAACATGAGTACCCGGAGAAAAACCTTTCGGAGCAGAGTAGAAAACCAACAACAAACTCAACCCACATATGATGCCGGGTGCGGGAATCGAACCCGGTACACATTGGTGGGAGACAAGCGCTCTCACCACTACGCCATCCCTGCTCCCCCCGCATCGACAATTAAAAATTTGCTACTCACTTTAAAACATTGACCAATCCGGTTTCATGAAAGGTTATTTATTTCTAGCCAATTTTGGTGCCATTTCAAGTCTCAAAACAAAAGCCTTGTGGCTGGGACCTTGGAGATCTAACCGCAGCAGACCTCTTGGTCTAGCCTGGACCAATGCACTGGTGAAAGTCTACAGGGCAATGGTTATGAAACCCGACACCTGCTTTGTTGCCAGAATGTTTTGATCTCTTTTTTGGCCTTGAAGGTGCACAGAACACAATAGTTGGTTACCACTGACCTACGAGTGGAAGGCAGGGCGGCCTCATGGTTAGTGCGCTAGACTCCGGAACGAGGGTTCCGGGTCCGAGTCCTGGCCGGGGACATTGTGTTGTGTTCTTGGGCAAGACACCTTACTCTCAAAGTGCCTCTCTCCACCCAGGTGTATAAATGGGTATCGGCGAATTGTTGGGGAAACCGTACAAAATTGCAGGGAAGTGACCTGTGATGGACTAGCATCTCGTCCAGAAACCGGGATAAGCTCCGGCAGCTATGAGCCAGCCTTGGCTCCAAGGCTTCACCACTTATCCGACCTACGAACTAACCAACAGAGATGTTTTGGTTATGTAATTCATTCATAGTCTATGAGCTTAAAACAACAGATTGTAAACGGTCATTGCAGAGACGCGGTAAATAAAACAACTCTCACTTCCATACGCACGAATCGACTGTTGCTTTCCACACACCCCGCACATACATTACAGCTGCTGTATATAAATAGAGCGAACAATAGATATAACGTAATTGGTTCCGTTACGTGCCACACGTGCGGAATTACTCAGGACACTACATTCCCTCCTTTTCTACAGACAAAAGTTAACGACAAAGAACTAAGTTTATGCAAACGCTTAATTAACACACTATGACAGTCACATTTCAAATTTTCTCCCACTAAACAAAATCTTCAAATTATCAACGCAGAAAAGCAAAAACAATCAAAGCAAAAACAATCAACGCCCTCTGGTCAACTCTTGATTGGGCTTGGCTACGGATGCTACATCGCTGGTCGGACTTAAAAACGCGAGCTTTGTTAATCGAAACTTGCACTTCTCTCAGTTCACTGTCAACCCCACTTCACTCGGCCTATCCAACACAGCAAAAAGACATCAGTCATGTTCCTCCTCCAGGAGCCAATTGATCAACAGATCAAGAGACTCAAGTGGGGTTGGCTTGGACACACGCTGGGGAAGCCTGTAGACAACGTCACACGAAGAGGGCTATGGTGCACACCCCAAGGAACGCACAAACGAGGAAGACCAAAGACCACCTGGCGGCGTTCAACTGAAGCCGAAACGAAGGCCGCTGGCCCGACGTGGGGGCGTCTCAAGCGGAAGGCCCAGGACAGGGAGAGGGGGGGGGGGGGGTGGCGAACTCTGGTGGACGACCTATTTTCCGTATGGAATGACAGGAATTAAGTCAGTCAAGTAAGTCATGTTCCTCTACGCCCTTGCCATGAATAATTAGATCGTCCGCAATATTGGCAACTCCGGGACAACACCTCAACACATCTCTAACAATTTGCTGGTATTTCTCCGGTGCCGACATCACTCCTAACATCAGCCACTTATAACGATAAATACCTCGGTGTGCGATGAAAGTAGTGATGTGTCGACTGTCCTCGCTGAGCAGAATCTGATGGAAATCCCATTTGAGATCAATCTTGCTGAACAAAGTACTCCCGTTCTAATCGTGTGAAAGATCCTCCACCGTTGGAATTGGGTGTCTTTCACAGATGATTGCTTCGTTTGCGCGACGCATATCGACGGACACCCTTATGTCTCCATCACCAAAAGTGAGATTCAGCCTGACGGCGCATTTGGTACTTCCTCTATAATGTCAAGCTCCAGAAGCTGGTCGGGCTTCTTGTCCACCTTCTCCCGTAACCCAAACGGTATTCTGCGTACAGGCTGGGCCACAGGCTTCATGGACTCATTGATATGGAGTTAAGCTCGTATCCCTTCAAAAGACCAATACCAGTAAACAAGGCCTTGTATTTCTCCCCGGATACAACTCTCAAGTCCTCCACTGTCAACACTGTTCACTTGGAAGGGACCAATGTGCAAAAGATTGCCTGTAATGCAAAGATCGAATGCTCTTTTCCACTTCTTCCACTACTCGCTTAAACTATGTAGTTCCCATTTTGGATTAAATGGTTCTAAACAACCGACAAGCTAAAGCGACTGAAGTTCTTCCTGATCTACTTGAAGCACCGCTCGAATCGCCGCTTCCTCTCTCTGTCTCACCTTCCAGCATCATTGAGGGAAAGCCTTGTCAAAAACCTTGACAAAGTCAATAGATCATCCTCGTTGCCAATGTAGAGTTGCGGTAAATAAAACAACTCTCACTTTAATACACACGAATCGACCGTTGCTTTCCACATTTCCTGTGCATACATTCGACTGCTACGTATAAATAGTGCGAATAAAAGATATAACGTAATTGTCACACGTGCGGTGTTATTCACGGCACTACAATCATGGACCTTCCGACATAAATCCTGGCATCTTTGTTTGCTCCTGTGATGTTTTCCGGGCTTCACAACCAGTCTCCTCTATTAACTATGGTCTTGGGAACCTTTATTTCTTATGATAAAGTTGTCAATGAACGGAAGAACATTGCTAAGAAGGTGGATAAGACAAAACTTGCAGCTTGGCGATCGCCTAAACTTTAACTGTTTGGACGGTGTTTGATTGTGAAAACCCTAGGATTATCTTGTCACTCCAAGGAAATGCGCATCTGTAATCTACTTGCTACTTTTCCAAATTTTATGGAAAAACAAACCAGATAAAATCAAGAGTCTTAAAACGAGACTATGGCGATGGTGGTTTACTGGTCACTAATGTGAAATTATGTTTCAGGTGGCTCAAATGGATTTTTGAGTAACGATACCATTCAACTTCGAGTGACTGGAGCACCCTATTATTCAACCCGGCTGAAAATCAAACGTTACTGGTGTGCTAGAGAAAGATGAAAGATTCAAATGGGGTACATTTCATCAGGATCTGAGTTACCATAGCAACGGAATAACACCATATCCCATTTTACAAAAGTCCGAATAACTTACATGTACCATCAAGGATAATTTTTGAGAAACGATGTCGGCATCTTGGACTTGACACAGTTGTTTTAACAATGGCTGAATTTCAAAAAAATCTATACAGGCATTTTTGAGAAAATTGCGAGTGAAATTTCAAGCTGTCAAAGTACAACAAAAACAAAGCTATTTTGAAAGTTATCGCAAACTATGCCCACAAGAATTGGCTAAATGATATTTTAATTGCTTTCAAATGAATCTTATATCATCTAATTAGCTCGAGTGAAAATCTCAGAGACATCACTCTGTTTTTGACTTTCAGAAACATTGGCTTGAATATTAACTCGTGTGGGGTGTTATTTTGCTTTCTATCAGAAATTGCCCCTAAAGTTATTAAATTGGGCGGGAATTAAATTGCACTTGTTGATTTTTTTCGAGCCTTGGCCCTCAATGTCAAAAACAGAGGGATTTCTCAGACATTTCCACCCGGGGTAATTGTATTTATTTTGTTTTATTTATTTCTCCAATAGATATGTAAAAAAGAAAAACGTAATATAGTAATATAGTAGCATTATAGGACTTAAATTGAGTTACGCTGCATCCGAGGTAATTCCATGATAGAAGATTCATTTAAGACCAAAATATCATTTAGTCAGTTCTCGTGGATATTGTTTGTGATAACATTGGATACAGCTTCGCTCAAAAACATTTTTGAAATTTTACCATTGTTGAGACAACTATGTCAAGTCCTAAATTCCAATGTCGTATTTTAAAAAGTATATCCCTGATAGCAAGTTATTCAGTCTTGTGTAAAATGGGGTATGGTATCATTTCATTGCTATGGTATCTCAGACCTTCGTAGGACTTACCTCATTTGAAACTTTCATCTTTATCCAGCACCCCAGGAGCATTTGATTTTCTGTTGGATTGATAATGGTGCTGCTCTAGTCACTCAAAGTTGAACATTATTGCTTCTCGAAAATCCAATTGAGCCACCTTACGTCCCTGGACCTAGTGTGGACCCAGTGTCTCCTCAAAAATGATGGCAAGGAAGACGACACTTGGTCAGTAATTACACAACTTCATTTTAGCAACTATGGGGGTCTTAATTTTCTCTTACATTCTAACTATAATAACTAAAGGATTCAGATGCATTATCTTTTAACAAGCAAGTCTTAATAATTCTAAGGATCAACAAGAGATGATTCTTTTTGACAATAAAGAGATCCTCATTGACGAGAGGACTTTTTTTCTACCACGATTTGATTGAAAAGGGTGTCTTTAAGCTGCACGATGTCATTGATGCCAGTAGCAGTTTTTTCTCATTTGAACAGTTCCAACAGGATTATGGAAGTATAAGTATAATTTTCTTAACTATTTCCAAGTAATCTCTGTAATCCCGCGTGCCTTACGGATAAAAGGCAAGGTGTGTACTAACCCTATTGTCAACTTTTTATCTAGTAGCACCTTTTTTAAATTATCCTTGCTCCTAACCATTGACCTCTTGAAAGTTGGATCTAAAGACTACCGGGTATTACTGGCTTCTCTAAATAAACGGAAGCCTCAGGCCACTGGTCCAACGAAATGGGACTGCAACTTTATTCTGATGGCTTCGCCACAAAACCAATTTAATCTTTAATACAGTGAAGGTCACTTGCAAATTTAGAAAATCAAGTGAGGGAATTTTACTACCAGCTAATCCATTGGATTGTCACTACCGAGAAAGAGCGTAATCTCCATGGAATTACAGACAATAATAGATGTTTCTTCTGAGGTGAGCCTGACTAGGTTCTTCATACATTTGAAAATTGTAGTACCATAACTTCTTTTCTCGATCGGGTTTTAAACTGGTTCAATGAGATGCATAACACCTCAATATTGTTTGGTAGGAAACTGAATTTCTGTTTACTATTTGTTAACTATTATCTACCATATCACAAGGTAAATGAGAGGAATCTTGACTGGGCTGAATTCATAACAAAAGTAAATTATAAGTTTAGAAAATCAAGTTTCTGGTATTCTCTTAGGATGCTTCTTCGCATTTTCCGTCCTGTTTAGCCCTCTCAAAAGGTGTTATATGAATGAAAGGATATAAAGTGACATATTGCTAGATTAATTGTTAAATAAATTACACGATATGTAATTTAGAAATGTATATATATTGCTGTTACAGACGCAATGTTTCCTTCAAAAAAAATTGTTACAAATGATACTGAATAGTAAGCAGGGTAAAGAAGCTCTCTTGTACTGTAAGTAGTGCTAAATAACTGTGCTATTTTGTAAGTAGTGCATCTAGCTTTTCATTTTATTGTATTAGTGCAACGCTGCAGCATAAGTAATGTAAAGTATAAGCAAACGTAATAAAAGTAAATTTAAAACAAAATCCGGGGGGATTGGGCATACTCCTAGATCCTTCATGCTACGAAAACGCCGATAACTGTCGAACTGATTGGTCAACAGGCTCAAACACAGATTGTATAACAAGTCAAAGTATTCTCAGATTTTGATTGGTTCTTACGTATAATCAATTAGAGGACAGACATATAGATGATGTCATTAACATCTGTTTTTGTTTCCCTTCTGCTACCTTTTTTGTTCCACCACACCTTGACATCGCTTTGATCAGTTACGGAACAGTCGCACAGTAGCAGAGTCTGTTTGTTAGCCTTCCAGTATGTACCATAGAAAACCTGTCAACAAATGTATGCTTAAAAAATCACAATACAGCAACATACTACACTGTAGTCACCAGTTGGAAATGCAGAGTTTGTCCAAATGTGGACTCAGCCTGTAGGATTTTGTTGCAGTTTGATTTCTGTGAGATGCTTACTTACCCCTCTGGATCCAAGAAACACCATACCAGCAGCAATTTGTTTGGCAAACAACACTAGGTCATATATTTGCAGTTCTGGAACACTCCCCTGTCCAAGATGATATTTGTCATGAATTCCACGGCTTTTCCTCAGATAACCCAGCAAGTCACCACACACCAAGTACTCCATGATCATCACTGGATGAGCTAAGTGCATGAGAGCATGATCAAGAATAATAATGTACAGTCAAATCACCTATTGAGGTATGCTATATTTTTGAGACATTTCAAAGACGTGGCAGCCTAATAATAACTATACTGGACACAGGATTGAGTGGTCCAGATCTGGGACTCTGGCATGTCAATGTGTTGTCTTCTTGGACACTTGTTTTGTGTTGTTTGAGAATGAAGAACATTATCAACGTGGACAATGTTTTCTCCCAGGGGTCAAGAAGGCTTTGGCTTAAATTGTAATAACTGAGATGACCACAATTTAATTTCATTTGCATTTCTGTTCACATCATTCACTCTACATAAACCTAGAAGACATTTCATCTCAAGTCATACATGAAGCAATTTCCACACATTGAAACTTTTACCTTGGGTTGTAACACAGCCAATAAACTTGACAATGTTTGGCTGAGGTTTTTCTCCAATAAGTTTTCCTAGCTCAATTTCTCTCATCAGAGATTTCCTGCCTTCTTCCCCAGAAGTGGCTACAATGTAAGAACACAATATAACAAGGTAGAAATATTGAATTTGTCAAATGGAATTTTCTGTTTAATATGCACAGGATCTCAAAACCGGTTTTAATTTAAAACCTTTCAGTATTCAAGCAGAGTCGAAAGCCAAATTCGATTGTCTTATCCACGAAATGTCAATTACTCAAGATCTCAAGAAAACTTTGAACGTGCAACTGACTCTACTACGTGAAATACTCAAACTATAGAGCAAGGGCAGTTTTTGTGAAGATGGAGATCTTATTTAGCTCCCACAAGGAAGAATTGAGGTACACAGTTTTTTGTTGCAATTTCAAAGTTAAATATTTTCGGTTTTGACGTTGCATGCCTTTTCTAAATGAATGCTTTCCTAACGAGAGTTCAAAATTTACACTCACAAAACTACTCTCATTGCTGCAATCAAACAAAAACATTGAATAACTGTTTTCACTTCATTTGTTTATATCTGCGAAGTGTATATAAATATCAATTTTAACAAGATTTAACATTTATCAATAAATATCAACGGTAACAGACGACTTTTTGACCATACCTCGGTCATTATCATGTGAATGGTGAAAATTGAAACAGTGAATATATATATGCACATTGAAAGCAGGTCTCAGCTCATCAACAAAAAAAATAATTTATAGACGAGGCAGTCAAATTTGCGCATGCAATTCATTAAAACCCTAAACTTCTTCCTAAGAACTTTTGGAGCCAAAGAATATTTGTCACGAAAATGCTTGCCAATGGTGAAGAAGAAAGAAAAAAATTTGTGTTCTCCAACACGCTGGTGAAAATGGTGGCATGTAATATTCACTGTTTCAATTTTTACCATTCACTTGATAATCATCGAAGTATGGTCGAAACGTCATCTTTTGCCATTGATTTTTATCCTTAAAAGTTTTAAGAACCTTTCCCTATTTAATATTTAATACAGAAAAACCCCGCTTGTAAAAACCTAGTGGTTTAAAAACCTGCTGGCAGAAATTTGCCAAAATAGAAGGACCTGTTTTCCAAGAAGGATCAAGCAGATTCTTATAAATGGGGTGCAGTTAAATTATAGCAAACTTTTTAAGAGTGTGGCTTTGAGATAGCTATTCCTTTTCTGGTGATCAATAACCCTAATCTCCTTTATAGAAATTAAGAACCTAATTAGGAATCCACTTGGCCTAATTTGTCAAGAACTACTCCAAAATACATATATCTTATTAGACGTTTTGTTGTGTAGTATCGCTGAGTATTTCACGAGTTGTGCCGTATTTTGAGAAGCCCGTAGGGCGAATCAAAATACAAACAATGAGTAAAAATTCTCAGCGATACTACACAACAAAACGTCTAATAAGAGATTTACCATCCAATAAGCCAAATCTTTATGTCTGTGTGGGCGAATTTCGCGGATATTTATCTATGGGGAATGTGTGACAGAAGTAGGCGAAGCAGAATGGATTTGGCGTGGAAAATCCAGCTAACTGATTGGTCAACAGAACCAAAAATGTCTAACCGGTCCTTTGGAGTACAAATACAGCGTGATATTTGTATTCGTCTTGGGTGTTATTTGTACTCTACGAGGTGCAGTTGGATAATGAAAGAACTTACAGTATCTTCCCAGACCTCAAAAATGTAGGCTCTCACAAGCGGGTTTTTATTGTATAGCAGCTATAACCAATTTTTGAGTACCTTGGGGACCTTTGACCACACAAACAGAGGATAGTAAGCCTGTGGTCAGAGTCAGTTAAATTTAACAGCAGAGCTCTGACAGCCTAATACAACCATAGGAAAAGAACTACATGCATGCATAGAAATAGAAAATTATGCAACCCTTTTTTGCATGGTCAAAATGGCTAGCCATATGGATTGCAGGTGTGTGCACCTTACAACCACAATGATGATGCACACACAACATGACAGCCATACTCCAGGAAATAAGTCTACCTAGGCGTGCAGTCTTGGCATACATATATTGAACATCTATGTGATGATCATATGACAGCTGTCAAAACAAGGTATATGCTAACCAGTATCACATGACTATGCATATCAAGGTTGCATGTTTCTTTTAAGTTACTTCTGCAATCTTAATGGCTCCAGAAGAGGGTAGAATTTTCCCACCTTGCCATCTCGCACTCTCAGTCTTTAGTATAACTCCCAGCCTGCAGTCCTGTGCCATACTCAAGACCTAGAACACAGTTTTCCCAATATGGACCTCAAGGCCCGCAAATAACATGTTATATACTGTTTGGGATTTCAGATTGAGGCTGTTGGCCGTATTAATGGGGTGCCTACATTAATGGAGCTTTCTTGTAAGAAAGTATATGGGTATTTTGTCAGGACAAAAAAATGACCATAATCTTTATAACGGGGTGACCGTAAAGCGGGGTTGCACTGTGTCCACAGTTTGTCTTGCTACTGCTAAATGATCTTACGTGTAAAACATTTTGCAGCAACTGCCCGATCTCCAGGTTTTCCATCGGTTTCATTCAAAAGTGCCTTCCAGACTACTCCAAATGCCCCCCTGCCAATGACTTCTTGAAGTTGTAAACGATCAACTGCGATCTCCCATTCATCCACCTCAAGGTTATGGAACTGCATCTCAACTGCTTTGTCTGAATCAGCTCTGAAAAAATCAACTTAACACTTCATCATCACAGGGCAGACCTAGCTAATCAAACATTATTGCAACCGATCATGTTAATTCAGTGATTTTGCAATAAAATGAAACAAACTGAGACAAATTTAAAAGAATCCATAGTCTGTCTTATTGGTGATATCTACATAGCCACCAATAGCTTTTATTATTATTATTATCATTATCACCATCACTATCACTATCACTATCACTAACATTATCATTATCATTATCATTATTATTATTATCATTATTATGTTTTTATTCTTATTGTCATCTTCATTATCATCATCATCAAATGTTGTTTATCACATTTATTTCAATTGTATTTCATGCAGTAATCCCTATTTATTCAGTTTTCTACAAAGAGTAGTTCATGTGGGGATGTTGCTTACTGTATGTTTTCCTTCGATCAAAGATACTGAAAATAAGCCTTAATTAAAACTGTATACATGAACTGACTGAATTTTATGACTAGGCAAAAACACAAAAACACCTTCGTTGAACAAACTGACACTATCTGAGGAAAGACAAGTGTACAATTGTTGCAAAATATATATATATAATTTTGAAAGGGAGATTAATTTTCAGTGACACAGATCCTCCTTAAAGAAACCCAGTCACATACATTATTCTCCTTTATTCAGTTATATTGAAGCTCTTACAAAGGTTAACTACATTAAAAAGGTAGAAGCCATATTTCCCAGTAGTGCATGTACACCTGGAGATTAAAATCTAAAATGTACATACACTGCTCATCATTAGAAATGTGGGATGGATTCAAGGAGCATTTCATGAGAATCTTGCTACATTGGAGAATGGAGTCTTAAACTTGTGATAGTATCTTCACTGATACACGTAATGATCCCATCATGCCACCCTAATTAAAAATCTACGACGATTCTTGGTCAAAAGGAGAGGAATTCATTCTGATTATTTGTCTGAGATTTTTCTGAAACAAAAGGGTAAAATTTAAGTCTCAGAAATTATTACATGTATAACGTGTACAACCCTTTGAAAGCTTCAGTTGTAATAGTATAGTAATTTCTAACAAGATTCCACTGCGTCTTGGTTATCATTGATGCAAATATATCTTTTCGTCTTTTAAAAGTTATGATAGTACTCCTTTAAAGATAGATGTTGTGCATATGCTGCTATTGGTGGATAGGAAAAAACGGTGATGTATCAAAGTAGACAGTGTAACCACACACTTTTAGTAACATAAAAAGCAAGAAGGATATAGACTTACAGTTCTATCCCAGCCATATTTGCCCAGTGAAAGATAACAAAAGATACAGATGAACGACAAAAAGGGAAAAAACAAACAAATAAACAAAATGAAACAAGGTTTAATAAATGGAAGAGCCACTAATTAACAAATAAAGAAGCCTCGACTGTTCTTTGTTTTATTGCAAAGTAAGCAGGAAGCGGTAGACCACGAAAGAAGTGTAGGGGAAAACACGAGACGCAGTCGAGTGTTTTTCCCCACTTTTTGAGTGCTCTACGGCTTCTTAAGTGCTTTACAACTAAACACAGCACAGTCGAGGCTTCTTTATTTGTTTTATGATAAAGAATACTATAATTTCCCCACGCATTTGCTGAATTTTCAAACCAAATTTTATTTTCCAAAGGAGTAAAAGTGGCGTCAGCTGTCTACTAATCTCTGATAAGGCACGCTAAAATAAGCCAATCACAATCCTAGGTAGAATTGTTCAAATAATTTGATTGGCTAACAACTCGACAGCTGTTAATCACAAACTGGACTTCGGCTAACCTTTCCTGCCCTTTTGCGTTGCTCGGCTTTAGAGAGAAGGAGGATACCTTCAAAGTTCGCTTTTCAGTTTTATTTTAACACGTTTAAACAGGACGTAAAACCAGGTAAAGGTTGCTTGTCCAGAGGAATCCGGCAGCTCTGTGACTCACGAAAACGTGTACTTCTCTGATGTAAATTACGTTCCCTTACATTAAGGGAACTTCTGAGACTATCTCACGGATCTTACAGCCCTACAACATCCGCATAGCCCACAAACCTACAACTACGTTACGGCACTTACTGACCAACGTTAAAGACCGAGACGAACCCAACAACAGACAGGGAGCTGTTTACAAGATCAAATGCTCCGACTGCCAGGCCTCCTACATTGGTGAGACTGGCAGAAACCTTAACACGAGACTGACTGAACACAAACGAGCCACGAGAAATGGTGATGTCAACAACCACATTGCTGTGCATCATCAACTGACAAACCACAACATTGACTGGGACTCTGCTCAATGCTTAACCTACAGTACAAACTATTTTCAACGACTGACTCTGGAAAGCTGGTACACTAACTTAGAACAAACGCCTCTTAACAGATGTCAACAACTACCGGCACCTTACAAACGACTTATCCGCGACGAAAACGAAACCGACAAACGGACTTCTAACAGACCGGCTTAATTATTTTGGCTTACAATAGACGGACTCTAACAGACCAACTTGACTAACAAAAGACGGATCGAAACCGACCAATGACTGATGACTAACTTTACATGAGTCTTCCAGCCAATACCATCATGGCTTAACTGACCAATTACTATCAACGGACCAGACTTATAACATCATCGACTGACAAACACTATTCACTTGACTCTGAAGATGACTTCCGCTCAGGTTGTCGAAACGTCAGTCACCAACAACAGTTCTTTTCAGAACTATTCTCACCCGGACGATCACACAATACGAACTAATATTCTGATGTCTTTTATCGAAGAATTCGCTAGGTTAAGAATCTGTTTATTTCGCTACGTGTTTTGTCGGAATCTAGCAAAACGTGTTATTTTCATACAGTTTTTAGACTACTGTTGTCAACGATAGTCTCCATGAGCCATATTTGCTGAGAAATAGCTCGTTTATATTGACTTTGTCTGAGTCGCGCAGGGGATGTTTAATTTGGGTCAAATTAATCGAAATTCCGAAGCAAAAATTTGAAAGCCAGCTAAATGTCGTCAACCCGTTCCCACCCGTTCCCTAATCTCTGATAAAGCACGCTGTTTCAGCCAATCAGAGCGCGTGTTGTATGGTAACTTTATTATAACATTATATACCATAAAAGAGAGGTGAGAGAGATGAAGCGGTGCGGTGGTAGTCTGGGTTCGAGCCCTGATTGGAGACATTGTGATGTGTTCTTGGCAAGACACTTTACTCTCATGGTGTCTCTCCACCCAGCGACAAACTTAATGCGGGGAGTAACCCTGTCATAGATTACCATCCCAATTAGGAGGGTGCAGAAATACTTCTAGTCACTTCATGCTACAGAAACCAGGATAAAGTATGGGCTGAGGGGCCACCTTAGGAAGAGCAGACAAAAATTTATTCCTTGAGCTAAGCACTTTAAAAAAGGTGTTTTGAAAATCAGCATAATTGACTATAAAACACTGTTGTCCAGTTATTGTTTTTACCTGCTCTTCGATGCTTGCCAATGCACCAGCCTACAGCAAATGCGACAATGCAACCAATTACAGGCCCCACAATGTAATACCACTCCACAGCCTGCCTGGTAATAGAAGCTGAGAAGGGAGTAAGTAAGTAAGTAAGTAAGTAAGTAACTTTATTTCAGCTCGGGTTGATGAGGCTGATTAGGCCGCTAGCAAATACATGCTAATATGCCTAGAAAAGTAAAATAAAAATAATAATAATAATAATAATAATAATAATGATAATAATAATAATAATAATAATAATAATAATAAAAACTAAAGGCATACATACATGATCAATTAGTAACTAACAATCTAACTATATCAATAAATAAACAATCCTAAATCTTAAAATTATTACAATGAATCAGTAGTTATAGAAGGTCAGAATTATCCGGATTACTGCGTTCCCTTGCGTTCCGTGTGCGTTCCCTTTGGATTCCCTCGCAAAAAGTGCGTTCCCTTTATTAATATGCATAACGGTCGAGTCCATGACGTCATCTATTGTTATAACTTAGGGAAAAAATGCGTTCCTCCATACTAATGAAGTGTCTAGCTAGCTAGGTAAAAAATGCGTTCCTCCATACTATTAAGCATCGCTCTAGTACAATACAAACAATAAACTTGCCTAAGCTTGCCGACTTATAGTTTATCCTGATTGGCTCATGAGAAATCTATTAACTGTTCAAAATAAAAGCGCGAATTTTAACGAAAGCGTCATTCCTTCATTCAACCTGAACTCGCAGGAAACTTGACAACTCTGTTCGATTTCGAAACGGTTATCGAGACGATGGCTTTTTTCACCAACGTTATTGATCTTCAAGCTGCCTTGAGCGCTTGCTTATCAGTCCGTGATTGGGAGACGTTGACTGAAGCCGTCCAAATTCCAGAGAATTTTGTTCCGCTGGCGTTAGCGCGATTGTCCGAGTTGACTCTCCAAGAACTTCAGGTAAATAAAAGTGAGGTTTGATTTTACTTCAGTTCTCTCTTGTAGCGCCGAACTAAATTTTGCTTATATTCTCCGTAGAATGATGAACAAATTAGCGCATTTGACGAAATGTTGGACGAATATTCTCAGCGCGAAGCACTTGTAAGTATTGTTCTCTTACATAAGTCGTAAACCGTTGGATGAAGTGTAGAATGTTCAACAAGTGTTCAGTTCTCTCTTTAAACAAAACTTTCTCTTCTAATGTAGACATCAAACAACGAGGCACTGCCTGAAACTGACAGCGTGGAAGCTGTTCTGAATTTGAGTGATTCGGTAAGTTTATTTTGGGTTTGTTTAACATATTTTGTAGCACGATAACAGACTGTTTTACGCACCGTTAACGAAGTGTAATTATGCGTGTTACTTTGACTTAAATTTGCATCAAACACTTCTAAACTCCGTTAACAACATAATGAAATAAAAGCGATGTGTGAATAATTCTATTTACTTTCAACCATGTTGAATAATCGGAAGAAGCAAACTCAATCGAAATATCTTTTGCTTTACAGTTTACGAATACTGATCTGCGAGAAATCGAAGACTTGGAACGCGTGGCACTAGAAAATGTAAGTAATTTACTCTGTTATTAGTGAATTGTATTCAACTTGCCTTGGTTTTCTAAACAGTGACGCGATACACTAATTACTGACTTTCAGCACTGTATGTTTGGAATACACAACTTTGCTAACATTAATCGTTCCTTTTTTCAGAGTAATCGCAATTCACCGTTACTTCTGGAAACGGCAGATGATCTATTTGACGATGTAAGTTTTCCTTTTATGATCAATTATCTCTGTTGGTTTATTGTGTCCTTTGTTCAATAAACTTAAGTACTTCTCTGTACTTATTCTCAGTGGAATGGCGAAGTGGATCAACTACCGTCTTGGATTCCTTCGGAAACCGTAAGTTATTTGATTTGATTTGGAGAAAATTAAGTCGCTCAAGTGGTCTGAACAAAAACTCACTTCTCGTTTCATTGCTGTGAAACTAAATTCTCGTTCACTTTTGGAGAATCAATGAAATTCTAAAAACATTTGCTTTCAATTAGAATCTAGCCATGATTCCTTCTTTTTTCGTTGACTGATCAAACAGTCAACTCTCTTTATGATCTTTGATGAATAAATCAAAACTCCTTTATGCCTGACCGAGCGAAGACTGGTTAAAACAAAATGGCGGATGGAGCTTTGAAATCAAAACAAACGCTGGTTTCCCTCAAATCTTTTAAGCATTTTAACTTGTTTTTATTTTGTTTATGATAAGAACTTATTTATCGATCGTATAGTTTAGCTTTACACTAAGACTAGCTAATAATTAATTGTAGGATGTTCAAACGGGTTCTGGGAAACCCCCGGCCAAAAAGCCTCGCAAGGAATATAGCTGTGAGACTTGCGGGAAAAGATTTACTCGTCCCAATCATTTAACGACCTATCAGCGAATCCATACTGGGGAGAAACCGTACGGATGCACTCGCTGCATGGTTGGAAGAAGAGGGTCTGATGAAAGATTTTGCTGTTTCAGATATCTTAGTAACTCCTGAGGGATATTTTCTTCCATCGCTTCTTGATTAAATCCTTCTTCTCCAGGGAGCACGTTTGTTCTCAGCCTACAGTCATCTTGAGTTGTAGTTTTCAAATCGATCAAAAGATACCCATAGGGCCTTCTTACAGCTTCTTCATATTGTTTTAGGAAGAAATCGGTTCGCCCGGGATACATTTGTTTGGCTAGAGTCAAAACTTGCAGCTTATCTCGAGGATTCTTGAACAACACCAAGTAGTGGCTATTTAAACTAATGCTGCGACTGCCTTTTCCTTGATGGAATACGTTCTGTACGATGTAAATGACACTCAGGTTGCGATGGTGGGATCCTCTTGTAAACAAATTGACGATTCTCTGATCTTTGCCGGCATCAATCATCTGATCGTCAAAGACGATTAAATTCCGTTTGTTAACACTAAAATAAGCATCTTGTTCTAAAGCCGTGGGGATTCCCTTGACAAATTCTATGTTTGGTATGGTGACTAGCATTTCCATATAAGCGGGCTGCCACTGCGAGTAACACCACACTATCTGTTCGGGAGGAAGGTTAATCATTCTGTAAGCCTGGGTCAACAGCGATTGGACCCAGACAGTCTTGCCTGATCCCGTCATCCCAGCCACCATACATGTGAACGGGTGTTCAAACTGAAACCGCTGACACTTCTCAGTGGAATAGTGCATCGAATTGAATGGAGTGAAGTGACCGGGAGTACTGTGCTTATTTTTGATATGTCTTTTCATACTGTCTTTTCTGCTAAAGGATTTTTCACAGTAGGGACAGGACCAACTCATGTCACCTCCTTGACAGCTAAGTGTAAAGTGAGAATGAAGTCAAACGTTCCTCGTTTACATAGGCTTACAAATTTTCACATTTTTATTGTTTAAACTCCACCGCCACCGCCACAATTCTATTGTTTTAAACCACCACCACCACCGCCACCACCACAATTCTATTGTTTTAAACCACCACCACCACCACCACCGCCACCACCACAATTCTATTGTTTTAAACCACCACCACCACCGCCACCCCCACCGCCACCGCCACAATTCTATTGTTTTATGCCACCACCACCACCACCACAATTCTATTGTTTTAAACCACCACCACCACCACCGCCACCACCACAATTCTATTGTTTTAAACCGCCACC